>MU204210.1:842587-852587 GCA_017309775.1 Paedocypris sp. Pulau Singkep
AAAAAAAAAAAGTAAGTGAACAAACATAAAAATGCATTGCCTCAATTTAACAAAAAGTAAAAAAAAAAAAAATGGCAAAAAAGTGAGAGAAAAAAAAAATGAAAGCTCCGTTTTCATAAGCGTATATGAGACTAGGTTTGATTTTCAGACTTTCCTCGAAAGTGGCGAATGACTTCGAAATGTGAAACTCGCATCACAGGCCTTTGCTTTTCTCGTTTTCAAACTCCAAATTTGTAATCTTGCGTGTAGTCTGGAAGAAAGTCGCGTTTGATCAGGCCATCTCCAGAAACAAAAGCCAGTGGGAAATGTCACGTGTGTCATCCTGTGGCTGGGGAATGGCAGGCGTTTCTGGGCATGTTGATGGCCGAGGGTGATATGAGGTGGGACAGGTGGGCACAGAAACAGCTGACGGACCGCCACATGCAAAGGCACAACACGCTTCAGCACAAAAGCGCCCGTCACTTGTTGGCCGTCACATATGCTCACCTCAGAAAGAAGACTGGACATGAACACACTCCTTACTTCTCTTTCAGCTTTTCCTTTATCAGGGGCGAATCATCCACCTCATTCTATCCTGAGTATCTTCTACTCTGACCCCAGCCAACCTCATGTCCTCTCTTACTACATCCATATATCTTCTTCTTGGTCGTCCTCTTGCCCTCTTCCCTGGCAGCTCCATCTCAAACATCCTTCTATTAGGGGTGGGCGGTATACCGGTTTTAACGTGAATACCGGTATTGAGATGCGCCACGATATGGATTTTGCAATATCGTGGATACCGTGGCACTTTCACGAATGTACTTTTTATACACACATATCAACGCTTTAATACTTTAAAATACATTTGTTTCGTTATAACTTTTAATTACGACACAGATACTTTGCTAATCGAATACAGAAAGCGTTGTAAGAAACTAAATTAAAAGATCACCCGCGAGGCGCATGAGTCGCGCATGCGCTGTGCCGCTCCATGTCTGTAATGTTCCGGTTTTTTAGAGCAGCTGTTTTAGTGAGCGGGAGTCCGAAAAAACACACGCACGAGAAAATTCTGCTCGTTTTATTTTGGTCGAAGTCTGTTTTCGATTGTTAACCTTGGTTTCACGCAACTTTAGATTCAGACGCGCGCGAAAGAGGGAAAGCGTGACGCGCGCTGGCTCTCTCCATTTTTGTCTGTCTCTCTCTCTCTCTCTCTCTCTCTCTCACTGTCTATCTCTATCTCTCTCTCTCTCTCTCTCGCTCGCTGTATATCTCTCGCTGTCTATCTCACTCTTGCTGTCTATCTCACTGTTTCTCTCTCTCTCTTTCTCTCTCTCTCTCTCTCTCTCTCTCTCACTCACTGTCTATGTCTCTCTCTCTCTTTCTCCCTCTTGCACTCTCTTAAAAGATAGACCCAGGACATTTAATTTAAATGTTTTTTTTTTAAATAAATGTCTGGACTACTTTTAACAGATATACGCTATTAAAAATGACAGCTGCTTCTCCAGGTTTCCCCTTGCGTTTTAATTTCATACTTTATATAAAATAATACCCCCCCACACACACAATATCGTGATATAATACCGATACCGTCTGTACACTAGAAAATACCGTGATATGAATTTTAACCCATATCGCCCACCCCTACCTTCTACCAATATATTCACTATCCCTCCTCTGCACATGTCCGAACCATCTCAGTCTGGCCTCTCTGACTTTGTTGCTAACCCAGGTAACGTGAGCTGTTCCTCTGATGTGCTCGTTCCTTATTCTGTCCAACCTCGTCACTCCTAAGGAGAAGCTCAACATCTTCATCTCTGCTGCCTCCATCTCTGCCTCCTGTCTCTTTCTCACTGCCACTGTCTCTAAGCCGTAGAGCATAGCTGCTCTCACCACTGTCTTGTTCACCTTTCCTTTGAGTCTTGCTGACACTCTTCTGTCACTCTCCTCCACCCGCTCCACCCTGCCTGCACTCGCCTCTTCACCTCTTTTCCACACTCCCCATCACACTGCACTGTTGATCCCAAGTACTTCAACTCCTGCACCTTCTTCACCTCCACCCCCTGTAACTTCACTCCTCCACCATGCCCCCTCTCGTTTAGACACATGTATTCTGTCTTACTACCACTGACTTTCATGCCTCTTCTTTCCAGAGCAAACCTCCACCTCTCTAGCTCTTCCTCCACCTGCAAATCACTATGTGATCAGCAAACATCATAGTCCAGGGAGATTTCTGTCTGACCTCATCTGTAATCAGCAAAGCAAACAGAAAGGGACTCAAAGCTGATCCTTGGTGCAGTCCCACCTCCACCCTGACCTCCTCCGTCATGAACACACTCCCTGACTTCACCAAACTCCCCCAAACAAACGCAGACACCAAACCGGTCCAAATTCAAACACGCCATACCTGTACGCCGCTTCCATCCGTCTCTGGCAGCCACGGTTTGGCAAATTTCCCATTCAAACTTTCCATTTGTGTGCGTTTGCGGTTGGCGAAGCAACGACAGACGAGCGTTTTTGGCGGGAAACTCACCCGCTGCGTTTGGCGATGGTGCCAAAGGTCATGGGCTGCTTGATCTGGGCCAGCGGGAGAACCGTGGTCAGAATAGGTAGAGGTGAGAGACGCGGGTTGCCCATGTTGTTGTTGGTGAAGTTGTTGTAGGATTCTTGACTGGTCAGTTTGACTGTAAAGGGAAGAGAAAAAAAAAGAGAATGAGCAAATGGTGAAAAAAAAAAAAATGTTGTTTGAGTTTAAATGAGTTTTTTTATTCATTATAATAGTATTATATAATTAATATGTTATATTTAATGCAAATGATGCTAAATTTAAATAATACAATAGCTATGTTCCATAGCATAATGTTCAATACAATTTAATGTATCTTATGTTAAATATGCTTGTTTAAATGATTTTATTTTCATTCCTAAAGCAGACAAAAATTCCAAATGAATCGAAAAATGTACTATTATCTGAAGTGTTATTTCGACATGTTTAGGGAAAATGTTTTATTTGTTATTAATCTATTTTTAATTTTTAAATATTAATTTTTAATTAATTTAAATTATTTTTAATTATTTTTTTTTAATTTGAAACCAAATGAAAAAAAATGTTTTCAAGAAAATATATTTTTAATAAAGCACTTTCCATTCCAAATTTTTACAGTACACACACACACACACACACACACACACACACACACACACACCATTAATCCAACTTAAATAAACCAGTCAATTGTATATTAGATAATCTAACACTCAATGATCAGCATGAAAAAAAAAAGTTTTGTTTAACTACAAAGTATTTGACTTTTGCTTCAAAAACGTTTTTTTTTTTCCACATGGTCATCAAATCGGTTCAAGTTTCCACAGGGCTCTACACGTTTCCCCACTAATCATACACATATTAATTCCCTCCCAAGTTTTACACTTTCGCTTGAATTACGTGTGGCTTTTATTCTCCTTTAGGTTCTAGAAGCATCAGTTTTGACTCATACTAATGCACTTTCTTATAGGCAAAAACAACAAGCCTGTGTCCTGCACATGCTACACACAATCCAATAGTCAACCCAAAGTTCAAGTAGTACTTTTTAGAGCTTGTCTCCCAACTCCATTATTTCCCCTTTCAACGTGCAATTTCTGAACGAGCCAATAATCTCAGAGAACATTTTTCCTGGGTTCCATTGTGATATCACATGGAGGCGGGTACTCAGGGGGCAGGAGAACATACCTGAGACACAAAAAAATGATTATCCTGGGGCAAAAGCGCTGAGAGCAGCCGTGCCACAGTGTTGGAGGGGTTTTAGATCATTAGCCAGCCTCTCTGTTTCTCTCTAATACCCAGAAACGCTGCCTTTGTGCTTAACCAAAGAGAGGCCATTTAGGCCTCATGGCCCTCGATAAAGGTCTGCTTTGGCTGGAGACATTACACAAACCCACTGCGCCGTTCCACACAAGGCCCGCATCTCAAGAGCCCTTCACATTTCAAAACCACTACACCCCGAGCGCAGCCACCTTTTGTGTGCGGGAGCAGCAGAAAAGAAAAGGAATTTCAACAGGAAGCAGCCTGAAAACCCATAATGGTCCTTCTTATGGACAAAGAGGAGCGGAGGAGGAAAAATCTTAATGAATTTAGCATCTTTCCAAGAAGGACACACTTGGCTACTCTGCAGGCCTCTGTGCACGTTTTAACCCCAACTAAGTCAAATCCCAACTTGCCAGAAACATGCACACAACGGTAGCTCTCTGAAAGTGATCCAGCCAATGCCATACAAGTTTGGGCGCAGAATAATGCCAAGCTGAGTTTGGGGCCAAAACGAACAGGGCTGGTACGTCCGAAGGAGGCAACGAGTCTGACCGGTCAAAACCACTTTGCGGATGGAACCAACTATGGCCGACTTTACCGAAACCCTCAAGAGTGGCACTTCCGAACAAGGAAAGAAGGCTGGCCAGTCAAGCCATGTTATCGATAGAACCTAGCGTGATCGGCTTGGAAAAACCCTCAAGAGTGGCTCGTTCAAGAGGCAAGATGATTGGCCAGTCCGCACAAGACAAGGAGCTTGACCAGTCAAACTATGTTATCCATAGAACCCAGTGCGTCCAGCATGTCAAAACTCTCAAGAGAGGCCCGTTCAAAAGAAACAAGATGCTTAGTCTGACTATGCCAGTCAGAACCATTTTGCCCAAGAAACCCTGAGTGTGGGTCAGCTTGACCAAGTTCTTCAAAAGTGGCCTGTTCATAAGAGGCAAGATGAGTGCCCAGTCTGAGCCATTTTGCCCATGGAACCCAGTGTGGTTCAGCATGACCAAAATCCTGAAAAGTGGCACAGCCAAAAAAGGCAAGATGCTTAGCCAGTCAACACCACTTTGCCCACGGAAAACCAAGTGAAGCCAGCATGGGAAAACCTTCAAGAGTGACACGATCAAAAGATGAAAAGATGCATGGATATTCACACTATTTTGCCCATGGAACCCAGTGTCACCACCTTTGCAAAATGTTCTAGAGTGGCACAATCAAAAGATGTAAGATGCTTGGCCAGTCTAACCAATTTGCCCACGGAACGCAGCATGACCAGATTGGCAAAATGCTCAAGATTGGCACAATCACAATCGCAACAATAAACCATTTGCCCATCCTACCATGGTAGGTGTTCCGTTTATAGTGTTCCGCTTGACCGAATCTTTCTAAAGTGGAATGTTTAGAAACAGAAAAGGAGCCTGGCTAGTCAAAGTTGTCCATACACCCTCAAGAGTGGCACGTCCAACAGAGGCAGGCGCCTGGCCAGTCAAAACCTCGCCTGCTACGGATCCATCATTTGATTAATGACTCCTGTGTGATGGCTTGCCTAGCGCTACATGACAAGCCAATGGAAAGAAGATCCATTGATGCAAATCCGCAGCCGTCAAAGGCCTAACTCCAAGAGGCCGGTCGGGTCACTCTGGTCACCTGACCCTTCCGTTCCAACTCACTCTACTCCATTTGCATTTTCTTCTAATGACACAACCCTGCCCTGTCACTGATATCTTGTTTTTCTCTCCCGAGCTGTTCAATTTGCATCTAATGAAGCAAAGAACACAAGCAATTCATCTCACCTAAAAAAAAAGCATTTGGATAATTTGCACAACAGGAGGCTTGAAAATGGCTTGAGCTCAGGCGTGAATGACAAAATAATTAATTTGGCCCACGGACACCAATGCACCCTACATTCCCAGGGCCGGACTATGTCACGGACTTCCGCGTCGGATGATGAGAAATTCCTTGGCAGTGGAGAAAAGTCCAGCCTTGAGAAAACCTGCGCTGGTGGAATTTCGTGACGGATTCCGTTTCACCGGCTCAGGTCTTCCGTGCTTGTCCAGGTTTCCCAGACATGTTCCTATAGGAATGCGGTTCACAGGAGGTAGGGATTAGAACATGAGGGGCGGAGGAAAGCGAGGGATGAGTGGAGGAGAAGAGGAACAATGGCGGTGCGGCTGCACTTGAGTGAAAGGCCGACATGTTGAGTCTTCCTGTGCCAATTCCCAGAGCTGTCATTATTAAAACACACACTTCCAAAGGAGGGGTTCTACAAGTAGAAGACGAGAAGAAGAAAAAAACCAGGCCGGATAAAAGCAATCCCACCGGACGGAGAGAAAACAAATTAAAAGAACCATTATAAAACACAGATGCTGCAAAGAAAATAAACTTCACAAGATTTACTGTTTTCCGAAGAACTCGGTGGAAAAGCCATTTCTGGAGGGCTGCGCTCCCCTCCGCGTTCACGCTATCTGCTCGCTGCTCTTTCCAGGCTCGCAGTGGGGTCGAGTCGGCCTGTGTGAAAATGGCCGAGCGCCAGTATTTTTCCCCAACCGGCGAGGGCTTTGTTTCAGCCTCCCGCGATGATTCGCCGTTCCACGTCGGCTTGAATGAGGAGAAACATCTGAAACTTCCTGACTGCTACCAGACCAGCCAACATGTCCACGGTGAGGCTTGTAGCGCCATCCCAAACCGTATGTTTCCGCTTTCCGCGGCTGATTACGAGCCGCGACGTCACGACCAAACGGGCGATGACGCGGCGGAACGGAACGAGCGGACGGTCGCGGCGATGAGGCGGTGTGAAATCAGATCCGATGGTTTACAACATGTCAGCGTTTACAGCTCATCAGAGCTGCACCTCGGTGACAGTGGGAATCTACACTCTTCGGCGGCTCAGATAACAGCCTTTTACTCAAACCATATGTGGAGGAGTTAGTCCGCGGGAGTGTGTGCGGATGTGCGGCCTCAGACTTATCAAAAGGCGCATGGGAAGATGAACAGGAAGGGATCGGCAGACTCAATCAATGCACCTCGGCATGTGGCTCTGATCAAGGGCCGTAATCTGATCATGTCAATTTACTTGCGGGGACCGTGTTCTCCCCACAGTCGTGAAGGCTGCGGCGGCGCAGTGGTGTCTGAGTGAAACTGGACGCCGCTCTGTCCCGGGCCGCGCTTCAGCCAATGTTTTCAAACCGATGCTGCGCTTGTCACTCGGCTGGGTGTCCCTTCAAGAAGGAAACAGGAAATCTAGCATGTTCTTTTTGAGTAGTTGATCTCTCTCTCTCTCCTCTGTTCTTCTCTCTCTCTCTCTCCCTCTTTCTCTCTCACACACACACACACACACACACAGACTCAACCTCTCTCTACCTCACTCAAACAGAAACACACACAAACTATCTCACACAAACAAACACACAAACTAACTATCTTTCTCTCACACACACACACACAATCTCTCTCTCTCTCCTCTGTTCTTCTCTCTGTCTCTCTCCCTCTTTCTCTCTCACACACACAGACTCAACCTCTCTCTACCTCACTCAAACAGAAACACACACAAACTATCTCACACAAACAAACACACAAACTAACTATCTTTCTCTCACACACACACACACACAATCTCTCTCTCTCTCCTCTGTTCTTCTCTCTGTCTCTCTCCCTCTTTCTCTCTCACACACACACACACACAGACTCAACCTCTCTCTACCTCACTCAAACAGAAACACACACAAACTATCTCACACAAACAAACACACAAACTAACTATCTTTCTCTCTCACACACACACACACAATATCTCTCTCTCTCTCAGTCTATCTCTCACTCTTTCTCTCAATCTCGCCCAGACGCCCACACAAACTATCACAAACACACACAAAAACTCTCTTTCTCTCTCGCACACACACCCACACACCCACACTCTCTCTCGCTCTCTCTATCTCGCTCAGACACCCACACAAACTATGTCACACACACAACTCACACTCTCTCACACACACTCACACACACACAATCTATCTTGCTCTCTCCATTGCTCTACCTCGCTCAGACACCCACAAAAACTCTCACACAAACTCTCTCTCTCTCTCTCTCTCTCTCTCACACACACACACACACACACACACACACACACACACACCATAGTTTGCAATAGACAACGGAATGAATAGAAAGAAGTGCTTCTTGTTTGCTCGTGCCATGATTGTGTGGCCAGCACTGATAAAATATGCTTCCCGCTTTTACTACACTATAATTATTCTGTCATCAATTTAAGAAAGAAATCACAGCATTTCTATGATTTTAGTTGTACCTAATAGTTTTACTGCATGAAAACAGAATAAAAAACAAAAGCTTGTGGAATTGATCCCACTCAACTCCTTTCCTTGTTCTTTCTTTTCTTCCAAAACTAGTAGATTCGAAATTATAATGTCAAAATTATTATTAAGGTTTTGTAAAAAAAAAAAAAAAAACATTGCATTTTGAAATAAACATTAATGAGAATATTCAAAAAAATGTTAAATCTTATTCCAGCAAACTATGTTTCTCCCCCTTATTTGGTGAGAAGTGCAATATCTTCATTCCAGATAAACTTTCAAGTCGGGACAGTGCAAGATCTCAGGTCATGAGAAGTGTCAAAATGACATTTCCTCACAGTGGGAAAGGGCAGAGTGTCGTGATAGAGACGAACCAGCCCACTCAACTAGCGGGAGAAAGAACGAGTGAGAGAGATAGAGTGAGATGTAGGGGTGAGGGAAAGAGAGACAGGAGGGAAGAGGAGGAGGAGGGGTAGAGAGGGGGAAAACAGACAGCAAGAGAAAAAGGGAAATACAGCCAGGGTTAGAGAGTCTGAGAAGAGAGAGTGACAGAGAGAGAGAGAGAGAGAGAGAGCACACACCACAGAGATGGAAAGCCAGTAGACGAGAAAGAGGATGATGAGGAAGACCAAAATGAATGACTGAATGAATGACAAGAAAAAAAAGAAAAGGAGAGAAAGAGAAGTTTGCAGGAGAGTGAGAACATGGAAAGAAAGAAAGAAAAAAGGAGAAAAAGACACAAAAGAAAAACTGAAAGAGAAAAAGATACAAAGAAAAAAAGCCAGTAGATGAGAAAGAAGATAAAGAGAGCACAATTCAATGACAGAATGAATGACAGAGTAAGAAAAAAAAATAGATGTTTGCAGAAGTGTGAGAACATGAACGAAAACAAAAAGTAAAACAAAAGGAAAGAAAAAAAGAAAGAATGACGGAAAGAACCAAAAAATAAATAAATAACTGGAAAGCCAGCAGACTAGGAAGAAGACGATGAAAACCAAAAATGAATGACAGAGTAAAAAAAAAAAAAAAAAAGAAAGAGACTGAAGTTTGCATGAGAGTGAGATCAGGAAAGAAAACAAGAGAAAGCAGAATCCCGGCCGCCCAGTGCAAACAGCAGCACAATCTGAATAATGTTCACAGTCATGCAAAACACAAAGTCAAGACACGTCACTTCACTCCAAAAGATCATTTCACTCCAACTACACATCCACAACACATAAACAAACACACACACATGCACAGATCAGGAATAGATGTATGTATGCACATGGTGATATTATTAAACCACACACACACACACACACACACACACACACACACACACACACACACAATAATTATCAGATACGTCTTCCTGACAGTCAAACTGTAAATGAATCTGAATGTGGGCGGCAGACGCCGGACGCCGACGCTTTTGCTTTTAAGAAGAGCCTATTCATAAAAAACCAGGACAAATGAGCGCGTTATGTCAGGCCTTTTGCTGGATTAGATTTGTATCAACACATGATTCAGGCCTAAGTGTTTTCCTCCCCTCCGTCAGAGGAGTGAGAGCTGGAAAGCTAATAGAACAGTGCCACACGGAGGCCGGGACGGGTATCATGTGTCCAATAATGGCTCGAAAAAGAAAGAAACTAACAAACAAAAAAAGAAAGAAAGACAGAGAGAGAGAGAAAGAAAGAATAAAGCCAGTAGATAGAGAATGAGAATGACCACAAATCATCAGATGACAGAATCGACGAAAGTAAAAAAAAAAGAAAAGGG
This sequence comes from Paedocypris sp. Pulau Singkep, assembly GCA_017309775.1. Taxonomy (NCBI): domain Eukaryota; kingdom Metazoa; phylum Chordata; class Actinopteri; order Cypriniformes; genus Paedocypris; species Paedocypris sp. Pulau Singkep. The sequence goes on from MU204210.1 coordinate 852,431, forward strand.
GAGAGAGAGAGAGAGAGAAGTGTGAGATCACATAAGATAACAAAACAATAAAGGAAAAAAAATCAAAGAGAGAAAAAACTAAAGTAAGAAAGAAAGAAAAGCAAAGAAAGACAGTAGAAAGAGGATGAGAAAGACCAAAAATCATCATTTACAGAAT
>MU204210.1:856746-922003 GCA_017309775.1 Paedocypris sp. Pulau Singkep
TGAGAGCATGAAAGATAAAAAGAGAGAAACAAACAAACAAACAAACGAAAAGAAAGATAGCCAGTAGAAAAGAAAGAGGATGAGTAAGACCAAAAATTGATAGATAGACAGAAAGAAAAGAAAGAAAGAACAACTACATAGCCAGTAGATGAGAAAAGGGAAGATGAGGAGACTAAACTAAATGACAGAATCAATAAAAAAGTAATAAAAAAAAGAAAATGAGAGAGATACGGTTGCAGGAGAATGAGAGCACGAAAGATAACAAAACATAGCAGAAGTAAAGAAGAAATAAAAAAAAATGTATTAATTAATTAATTAAAATAAAAGAAAGAAAGAAAGAAAGAAAAGAAAGCCAATCAAAAAGAAAGAGGATGAGTAAGACCAAAAATTGATAGACAGAATCAATAGCAGAGTAGGGAAAAAAAGAAAAGGAGAGAGAAAGAGAAGTTAGCAGGAGAATGACAACACAAAAAAGAAAGACAGAGAGAGAGAGAGAGAATAAGTGTAAAGTGAGATTTGACTTCCTCACCCAGCACACACACAAAAAAACGTTCTGATAAGAATTCTGGACAGAATCGCTTGTAAGGAAAAAAATTCCAGTGCAAAAACAATCCGGCGAGATTGATGAGGATGTCACGCCGCTACACGAGGCCGCGCCTTTCTGATAATCACAAGTTTAAAAGTCCTGCTGATACACAGATGTTACATGGAAAAGGCCAAAGTAACAATTTGATGACCTGAAAAGTAATTTCGGAAGCAAAAATAGGCTGCTATTTAAATAATAATATTATAATATATTTATTTTTATTACTTATTTATTAATTAATTAATTTGATTTATTTTATAATTAAATAACAAAACAGTAATAATATTAATATTAATGTTAATATTAATATTGATATTAATATTATTGTTTTAATAATAATATTACAGTATTAACAAATAATAATAAAAACATACCATATATAATGAACATATAATGACAGAAATATATTGAATAAATTATCAATTATGAATATGAATTATCAATATGGACCTAAAATGTAGTAAAAAAATATGGTATTCCATCATGTCACTTTATGGCATCATTGCTTAGTTAAATCAAACCAAAAAAAAATAACAATAGTATTCATGAAAAAATGTAACTTTCTACAATTAATTTAAATGGTAAAAAACAGATATGAATGTATAGCGTTGTAAATGATTATTTTAATGCCAGAAAGGGTAGGAAAAAATTATATAATTGTATTATATAATAATTGTATTAAATAACATATAAAGATAATGAAGATTGTTAGAAAGCAAAAAAGGGGCAGAATAACGGTATATTGTTCAAATATAAAAAAAAAAAAAAAGCACACACACACACACACCATGACCAGTAGTGGATTTTGTTTAGCAAATATTAATTGATTTTTCAACATTTTTAACCCCTTATTCTATCTGAATGTCTAATTATGATTGCAATAGATCTGTAGTACAGTACAACAATAAATAATGTGTAAACAATGTATAAAATAAATGTGTGTGTGTGTGTGTGTGTGTTTATAATGTGTGAACATACAGTATGCATGTGTGTACGTATGTGTAGATTGTGTTTGTGCGCTTGTGTGTGTGTATACAGTAAGTTCTTTTGTAAAGTTTTCATGTGTGTGTCTCTTTGAATATACAGAATGTGTGTATACAGTGTGTGTGCAAACCTACATGTGTTTATACCATGTATGTTTACCAGTGTGTGTGTGTGTGTTAATACTATGTCTGCCTGTGCATAAACATTATGTGTGTATACAATATGTATGTGTAAAACAGTGTGTGTGTGTGTGTGTGTATTTATACGGTCTGTCTGTGCATATACAGTATGCTTGTATACAATATGTGTGTGTAAAACTGTTTGTTTGTTTGTTTGTTTGTTTGCTTGTGTGTTTGTTTGAATTGAATTGAAAAAGCCTTTATTAGTTCCACAGTGGGAAAGTTTCATGACACAACAACAACAGCAGAAACAAATTCATATAATTTAAATACATTAAAATAAATAAACAAACGTGTGTGTGTGTGTGTGTGTGTGTATGTGTATTTACACTATGTCTGTCTGTGCATATACAGTATGCGTTGTGTGTGCGCATTTACAATGTGTGTCTCTGCATATACAGTGTGTGTTTATTGACGTGCGTGTGAACAATCTGTCTATGCGTATACAGTGTGTGTGTGTTTAGGGCGTGTGCGCACACACACACACAACATCCAAATGCTGAAAAAAAAAACTAAAGTTTCACCTAAAAAATCCCACCAAAAAAAGCAGGTGTGTGTTTAAATACAAAAGCAACACAAATCAGTGTGTTCTTCCGCTCCAGATTGTATTTTTGCAGTCGGCCTCGTTTATCATTGTAACACGGTAAGTGGATCTAGCGCCGACCTTGACGGCTCGTTCGTCTTCTTCACAGTCCAGCTTTTTTTTAGCAACACGACACGTAGATCACAAACACAATGCGTACAGGAACACACACACACGCGTGTTTAGAGGCGGGTTTACACGCGTCCTGGCGTGTGTGTTTGGTGTTTGACAAACATCACAGGCGTTGTGACAGGGGTCAGTGGGCGGGACCACGAGGTCTGTCGGGGTGACTAGATTAACTCTTAAATAGACACGGGCAGTACATTTCAGTTTGACCAGGAAACTCTGGATTGGCTTTGGGAAAACACGCGGCGTGAATTGTTTTTCTGCTGACTTTTTAGGAATTAAACAAGAAAAACTGAAACACACACACACACACAGTGATGACACTCACCAAACCAAAAACCGAAAAGCAGGAAATAACAGGAAGTCCCAAAAACAGTCGAATCAAGAGTTTTTTTCCTGCTATTAGGGGTGGGCGATATGGGTTAAAATTCATATCACGGTATTTTCTAGTGTACAGACGGTATCGGTATTATATCACGATATTGTGTGTGGGGGGGTTATTATTTTATATAAAGTACGAAATTAAAACGCAAGGGGGAACCTGGAGAAGCAGCTGTCATTTTTAATACCGTATATCTGTTAAAAGTAGTCCAGGCATTTATTTAAAAAAAACGTTTAAATTAAATGTCCTGGGTCTATCTTTTAAGAGAGTGCAAGAGGGAGAAAGAGAGAGAGAGACATAGACAGTGAGAGAGAGAGAGAGAGAGAGAAAGAGAAACAGTGAGAAAGACAGCAAGAGTGAGATAGACAGTGAGAGATATACAGCGAGAGAGAGAGAGACAGTGAGAGTGAGAGAGAGAGAGAGAGAGAGAGAGAGAGAGAGAGAGAGACAAAAATGGAGAGAGCCAGCGCGCGTCACGCTTTCCCTCTCTTTCGCGCGCGCGTCTGAATCTAAAGTTGCGTGAAACCAAGGTTAACAATCGAAAACAGACTTTGACCAAAATAAAACGAGCAGAATTTTCTCGTGCGCGCGTTTTTTCGGACTCGCGCACACTAAAACAGCTGCTCTAAAAAACCGGAACATTACAGACATGGAGCGGCACAGCGCATGCGCGACTCATGCGCCTTGCGGGTGATCTATTCAGTTTCTTACAACGCTTCCTGTATTCGATTAGCAAAGTATCTGTGTCGTAATTAAAAGTTATAACGAAACAAATGTATTTTAATGTATTAAAGCGTTGATATGTGTGTATAAAAAGTACATTCATGAAAGTGCCACGGTATCCACGATATTGCAAAATCCATATCGTGGCGCATCTCAATACCGGTATTCACGTTAAAACCGGTATACCGCCCAGCCCTACTTGCTATCATCTACTAATTGTGCAAAAACACAGAGTGGATTTACATACAGGGTTCCTACACTTTCTGAAAGATAAAAATCAAGCACTTTTCAAGCACCTTTAAAGTTAAAATACAGTTGTGGTAAAATTCACATTTAAAACTATGACTAAACACAATCAAAATTAAACATCACCATTTTGGGGGGAAGTTTTGTGATATTTATGGAAAAAAATGGACATTACGTTGTATTAGACCTCACTAACATTTTAGGCAAAATTTGTATTCTAACTTTATTTAATGTAAGAAACTAGACATCTGCCATTCTTCTCCATTTTTAGCTAAGTGTGTTTTAGTTTAACAAAGTGTAACAAAGCCGGAAACAATGTAACAATAAAGGTGTTGCCCTTTTAATCAGACCTGGATCATAGTGATCACGACCTGTTTATTCACACACTCACTTGATCTGTATCACTCTCGATTAAAACTACAATGTTTTCATTAACAAACCTAACTCGTGACTCATTACATTTTGATATTGTTTTACTTGAATGATGAAGGAAAAAAAAAAGTCCATTCTAGTGATTCGAACTCCAACTCCCAGAATTCTCAGCCGATCCCAAGGCCTTTAAAAAATTCTTTAAAATAATTTTTATTTTGTCCTTGAAAAATCAGGGTGGTGCTTAGATTCGCATAAATCATAAATCATAAGATGCAATATCTTCACGCTACTATTTATTGTTAGTCATTTTTTACTTATTTGTATTATACCGAGATGTTTATGCAGATGTACATTTCTTTTAATATTATTATATTTCTCTCTTGTGTAACTTTTTGTCCGGTTGAGCAACTGTAACCGAAAAAGCAATTTCCCCCTGGTGATGAGTAAAGTTTTTAAAATTGGAATTGAATTTGAATTTGAATAGACGCGGCACTCACCATGCAGTGGAGATCCAGACGGGCTGCTGGAGAGTCCAGGAATGGGGCTGCAGCGGCCGCTCTGTTTGCTGCTCAGCTCCTGCTCGATGTCCTCCAGGCCGGCGCTCTTCTGGAAGCGGCTCATGCGATTGACCACGCGTGGGGACATGTGGGTGCGGGCACAGGGCGCTCCGCCGTAGGGGTTGATGGGAAAGACGTGTGAGGTTCCGCGCAGAGTGCTGATCACCACCCAGCGGCAGTCATGGCTGAAGCAGATGTCCTGCACCTGGATTGATGGACGCAGAGGAACCGGAGTCATGAAGGTCCTGGTACTAGAACTACATTTGCGTATTAATAGTCGACTGTTTAATTGGGCCACCGGTTAATATAATTTAATATAATTTATAAGTTAATATAAATCGCTTTTTTCGATGTGTGTGACGACTTTATTCAGAATCAGCCTGTCGATGCTCAAAATTACGTTGCTCAGTTTTAACAAATTGCACCATCTTGAAACAGTAGTTCTGTGCTGCGTGTTTGTTTAGGGAAAAATAACATTATTTTAACGTATGGTTTTATTTCGGCTATTAATGGATGGAGTGATGTAAGGGGGTGACGCTGGCTTTTTTGGGGCAAAATGATTGTGACTGTATATTAAAAATCTAGCCACGGTAATAGATAAGCGGGGCAATATTTTATATATTAATTATTATTTTAGAAATTGATTTATTTAAATATGTATGAAAATGTAAAAAAAAATGTAAAATAATGTATTACTATTTTTAGGCATTTTAAATATATTATTTATAGATATTTTAGACAGAATTTGCTAACGTGTCAAACAGCAACAGCACAATCCAAAAATAAAAATAAAAATAAGACAGAAGGGTTTAATAAAGCACAAGATGAGGCTAATGAAGAGAGACGGGTGGAACTTCCTAAACCAATAACCGGGCAAATTCACAAGGCATAAAGATGGCAGTGTCATTTTGTGTTTAACTCTGACACAAATCTCACACGACAAACCTCAAAAAGTCTGAACAAGACCGGATTTGTTTTTTCATTAACTAGAGTCACATGACAACTCGTGCTTCCTGTAGAGTTTTGAGAGTATAAATGACAGGAACGAGACTCCGCCCATGAATGGAAAAAGATCAGGGGCGGTGCCAGGTTTCTGCCTTTGACCAATTGAAAGTCACAGTAAGAGAAACTTGTTTATTAGGTTTTACTAGTTGTTTATTCGGTTTGTTTATTAGGTTGTTAATTAGGACTTTTCACCCTTTACTAACTTTTTTTTAAAGACACTTCTAATTAAAATGATTATAAAACTTATAAACAAAACACACAACTGAAAAAAAAAAAACATAAAATGACACCTGTAAGGCTCTTATTTTTAGTGAATGTCAATTATTTCAAATTCTATTGAGTTTTTTTTTTGTTTACCCAAATTTGGCACCAAAAACACATATGTTCATCTTTGGTGAAATGTTCTAGCCAAAAAATAAAAAACAGATAAAATCTGGTAAAAATGTGTCACGGAATAGCTGAAATGTGTGAGTAACCACGCCAAGGTGTTAGATGGAGGCGTTTCACGCAAAACAATGTCAATCTAATCTACACTTTACGTTCTTAGCTGCTGATTCTGTTGCAAAATTGCGAAAGAAACTAAACCTCAGAATCAATTTTTACGTACAAATTTCGACCGATGGAAGAACGCGTCTATTGGCTCTTTGAATAAACACTGAACCATCGGAGGTCATGACTGAGCTGTGCCATTCAACAGTCTGCCTCAGAGCCTGGTGCACCTAATGGCTTTTTTATGGCACTTTTTATGGATAGCCATCAGCTACTGGAATGCAACTGTCTGGAGATCGGCCTGATTTGAAGTCCGTCTGCGCTATCAGTCTCGGATCAGTCTTGCAATGAATAATCCAGAAGCAAGCGGCAAGTCCCGATCAATGGGCTTGATCTGCTCACCGAAGACCTCATATTATCCTCGAAAAAATAAATAAATACTGTATTTACACGAATATAAGCACACAAATATTTAAAAAAGAGGCTTTATTTTTTGTTACATTTCTGTTTCAATTACGTTAATGTTCTCCTAAACATGCTATTTTTTTCATTGATTACCAAACTTAGATTAACAAATCAGAACTGAATTTCCCAAGAGCCTTTGCACCAGTCCGAGCATTGGCAAAGCAACTGCAGGAGAATATCTGACGCAGTGTGAAGAGGATAAAAGCGAAAAATTATTATCCCCTATTTAGCACACTGAGCGTTTTGATTGTGTCTGTTCCTTGGATTTATTTAGTTCTTGCCCGTGTTCAAGTCTTTCTGCCATGACACATTGGACCCGTTTCTGTTTCTTGTAATATTAATGACAATATTTAGCTTCATCTTACATCCTTCAGTGCTATTTTGTCCACGTTAATAAAAGCTTATGCTGTACGCACGTCTGCCTACGCATTATTTAAAGACGCACACGTGCGCCACTGCATAAAGACGACGTGTTTCAGTTTATTTGTGATTGCTCTTGACTTTTATTTATTATCACGCTTGAATTTGCCAAGCCCCTCCCAAGTTTTTGAGCGTCGAAAATTCCAAATAAAGGGGCGCTTACATTGGCGTAAATACGGTAAAAGCCATCCGATCAGCGGGGGACATCTTTGGTCGGGTTTTATTTGCCGCACCCATTGGAGAAGGACTAAATCGGTGTAAAGCTCCAGGCCATGTTGGACATCAGTCTGTTTACCTTCACCCCAGCAAAGGTCAATCCCGAGCGGGCCTGGTAGTCAGTACAAGCAGAGATAAGGCCGAGTGCCTGCGTCCGCCCACAAGGCATTATCACTCCTTTTATTTGTCCTCCTCCTGATAATGCGTCTCGGAGGGTGCCTGCGTTCTGCGCCTTGCGCCGTTTACAATGCCAGATCAAAGCCGGGCTGCAAACCTGGCATGAGCCGGTGACAGATTAACCGCTTTTCCAATCGGGGCCGGAGCTGTGGACCGCCTCGGCCTTGTGCTCGCGAAATGAGAATGTTTTACACGCACTGTTCCAGCTGTCTGCCACGCCTGGAGGTCCAGGCTATGGTAATCGCACCTTCTCGAGCGAAGAAGACGACGACAAAAGAACAAAAAAAAGCCAACAGGAGTGGGAACTAAGGGTGCAAGTGAAGGGCAAAGGGACAGAGTCGGCACGATGGGTTCGATTCCCAGGGAAAGTTGGAATTTGTTGAGTTGTAAAAATTGTAATAACTTCTAAGTAAGTGGCTTTGGATAAAAGTGTCTGCTAAATGACTGTAAAGTAAAGTAACACTTCTCACATCTAAACAATTAAAAGTGTGTCAGAATGGATACCAACTTATATAACATAAAAAACAATGATGTACATTTTTTGTGTGAATAGTTAGAATACTAGATATGAATCTAGTAAAAACTAATACATTTTATTAACTGTTTAGTAAACAAAAAGTTATTATGTATTAGGGATTATACAGAAGCTATACAGTAACAAAAAAGTGTTACAGTATTTGGGATATTATCTAACCACGAAAAAGTTAGAAATCAAGTCAAATAGTAAAATATAAAACACAATTCTTTGAATGGAAAAACCAAAAGTATTAATGAAACCATAAAAAACGACATATCAAGGCTGCGTTATTAATCAAGAGGTCCAAGAAGGTCCGAGGTGAAGAGCAGAAGACGAATGCCACCTCAAGGTCGTAATGAAGAAGGGCCGATGGAGTCGAGGAACTTACAGACATAACATCAGACTTTGCTCTGTAAAGCTACACGGCACTCCTAAGTGAATAACACGCAGTCCAACAGTTTTTATTCCCTCGCCGTGTTAATAATTGTCACGTAAAGGAGGATTTAAACGGCTGGAAATATGTCTGGCATGCTTTTAGAGATCAGGCCCAACGTGTCGACGTGTCTGCGCCAGTGCGACTCTACCAAGCGGAGCAGAGATCAGCTTTGTGTGCATACTCAAACACGACACTGGCTGAGTAAGTAGGGGTCTAGGCCCTTTTGGGATAAATATTAGCTTTACTTGAGCAAATAAAACGCCGCGATTTGCCAACTGCGCTGGACAGGGCGGGATGGATGGAGCGGCCTTTCGGAAAGAGGAGAAGTAAATCACCGCAGTAATTTCCCGCCAAACTGATTTCTCGCAATAACCCAATAGATCACCAAAGTAAATTCTAGCGTGAAGCGCATGGACAGATTAGCGAACCTCATTAGCTGATGCCGACGCTCCGATCATGTCCTCAGATGTCCGGCTAAACTGTTCAACCTGAACAACTCAAAGAGACAAAAAAAAACTCTCGAGACACTTTCACGCTTATCTGAAGTCGATTAAAAGTCTATAAAAAGTCTATTAGAAGTCTATAAAAAAAAGATATAGAGCGCTGGTGTTTACCGGATCATGGGTTCGATTCCCAGGGAAAGCAGGAATTTGTTGAATTATAAAAATTGTAATGAAATGTCAGTGGCTTTGGATAAAAGCGTCTGCTAAATGACTGTAAAGTCAAGTAACGTAAAGTAATAGAAACTTCTCACATATAAACGATTAAAAGTGTGTGTCACAATGGATACCAACTTATATAACACAAAAAAGAATGTACGTTGTTTTGTGTATAGATAAAATTTGTATGTCTTATTAATCTAGTAAAAACTAATATATTCTGAACTGTTCAGTAAACAGAAAGATAGAAGCTATACAGTTAAGTTATACAGTTATAGATAAAAAATATATATATAGTATTTATTTATTTAAATTTAGTTTATTATTTAACCACGGACAAGTTAGAAATTAAGTCAAACAGCATAATAAAAAAACAAAATAAATAAAAAAAAATAAAAATAAATACAAATTTGAAAACCAAAAGTGTTAATTAAACCATAAAAAACCATAAAACCATATATTAACTGCATTAATAATAAAGAGCTTAATTTTTGCTAAAGGGTGTTGCACATTCATTCAGTTGTATAAAATGTACAATTATTCAAACATTATTACCCATAAATACTAGCAAAAGAATGCTATTAGAAGATAAGTATTAAAAGTGAACCAAAACAACACGGTGACTATCATTTTTATTAAAAACATTGTGATTTATTGCTCTGCTCTAATTCTAGAACGGACTCATGCTTAACTTCAATCTTTCATTAAACACATTTTATTGTCACTGGACACAAGTCAACACAACTGTGATGAAACGTAAACATTTTAATGAAACCACATGATGTATCTGAACATTCTATACGGTAATAAATGTGTTATAAAACGGCATCAAATCAAACGTATGGAATGTGTGTACGAATTATGGCAATCAAAGACTAGCGAGCTCATCCTTGAGGTGCGTGTGTGTGTGTGTGTGTGTGTGTGTGTTACGACCCCAGTGGGAACGTCTCCTTGCCCGTGACCCCGGCCTAAGATATCGTAGGTGTTACAAGTCCCAAGCTTGACCCCAAGGTGCAAGAGTAAAAGCTTTGGTCAGGAGAACACTGGCTGAGGTATTTTTAGAGCGACTCTCGTGTGATTGAGAACACATTGGCGATGCTAATAGTCCCTGGCCTTTGGATTCCGGAGTGTTGAAATCTGGGAGTCGCGAGGGAGGACGCTTGAGGAAGAAAAGAAAAAAAGAGCAAAGACTAACAGAAAAGCTTCACGTGGGTCCATGTAATTCTGCGTGTAACTGGAGGGCAAAAGTTCCACTGGAGGGAAGGAAAGACAGAAAGAACAGAGCAGCTCGGCAGGAAAGCGGAACGAAAGCACCGTACACACGAAAAAAAAAAAACAAGAAACTTTACATTTCACCAACTCTGGGACTTTTAAGTCGGGTCACGCTCTCAGTTCTCCATCTGAAGGATGGCAAACAAACAAATCATCCTGTTTGTTGTCTGGCACGCGGAAGAAAAAAAACCCGACAAAGCGGCCAAACAGACGTCTCTGCCGTTGCATGCGGAGTGGTAAAGCGCTGTATTTGACAGTGTTTGGATAACACGCCGGGATTCACCGCCGATGAAAAGCATGGTCAGATTGCACGCTTCCAGAACCGAGCACGAACGGGACGGGTAAACAACTCTGGGTGGCCCGCTGAGACATTAAACCATTATGCTAATGATTAAAAGGGTCCGGAAAGGCAACATGTCATCTCCATAACTCCCGCTTCCAGGCGCTTTGAAGAGGCATTGTTACTACTCAAAGTGTGTGTGTGTGTGTGTGTGTGTGTAACTCACCTTGGCCTCGGTCTCTCCTCTGTGAAGCGTGTACAGATGGTGAACGGCGCTCTGGGACGCGGCCCACGGGTGGGTCAGGATTTTAAAGACGTGGAAGTCGTGGCCCAGCGTGTCGGCTGTCACGAGGAGCATGCCTTGAAAAAATATAAAAAAAAACATGGGTTCATTTCTACAGGAATTTAAGTTTTTTCCTAAAATGTGATGTTTTTAAGTCCGATTATAAACTTTTGAGTCAGTGTTTCAACTCCTTCAGCCATGTTCTTCTAGTAGAGGTGGCCTTCTAGTATCGGGCGTAGCCATCTCGCTTTAATGCAATTCGCTCGAAGTGGAGCACAACTGCGTGATACAAGTTCACCCTAAATAAAAATACGATTGAATACTGAAACTAAATAATAAAAGTAAAACTAAATTTAAAAAGAAAGTCTATTGTGGTTCATTTTTACCACTGTTTTTTTGGACCAGCTGCTTTTTCAAGTACATCGGTACCTCTCTTTACGAAATTAATGTGTGTTTTGTAAAATGGAACATTCGTAAAATCGGCCAAATTTTGCAATAATTTGCCCCGAAAAAAAAATGATTATACGTCTGGACTCTTGCATATCTCACTCAAAATATCTCCCGGCATATTAGTGGTAAGAAAAAAAAACTTGCTTAACATTTGGCCTATTGTATAGTGAAAGAATATTCGTAAAAAGAGATGTTTCCTCGACGATGAAGAAACTTTCATTAACAGAGTCATTCGTAAGTGGAGGTATCACTGCACTAAAGAACTGATACAAATTTTAATTACATCAGTTAAATTTTTTTTTTTTTTTTTGGTTAATTCGGGCCAACATTCATCTTAATACAACCAAAGATGGTGAGAGAAGTATGTGTGCCGCTGTAAAGTCTGTGAACACACTTCAGTCTCTCACCTTTTCTGCCTAAAAAAGTGATAATAATAATGACAGAAATGTGCAACTTTATCAAGTAGGAAAAAATGACAAAGAATTTAAATGCACCACCAATGATCTTCAACGCTACGATATAAGTGCATGACACTGCAAGTGTCTCTCAAACTGCAAAAAAAAAAAAGCCAGCGGAAGCTTCATCACTAGTTAGACAACCGTTCGAAAGACTCATGAGTCAAGTTACAGGTTAAATGATTTAAACATTAAGAAGAATTTGAACATTTATTTTTCAATTAACTTTGTAAGAAACTTTCGTTCTTGGTTGTGTAATGGTGTGTTCTACTCCGGGGAGCGTTCTACTCTGGGTAGCGTTCTACTCTGGGTAGCGTTCTACTCTGTGTAGCGTTCTACTCTGTGTAGCGTTCTACTCCGGGGAGCGTTCTACTCCGGGTAGCGTTCTACTCCGGGTAGCGTTCTACTCCGTGTAGCGTTCTACTCCGGGGAGCGTTCTACTCTGTGTAGCGTTCTACTCCGTGTAGCGTTCTACTCCGTGTAGCGTTCTACTCTGTGTAGCGTTCTACTCTGGGTAGCGTTCTACTCCGGGCATTATATTGCTGCGATTCCTCTAATACCATCATATTTCATTGCTTAAGAAACACGAATACTTTTGTTCTTTCCTTCTGTAAAAAAAAAACAGACCATCGTATCAACAACACCAAGTAAACAAATCAAAAAGTAAACAAATTGAAATCTTATTTTTGGTGGTGGATTTTAGAACATCTTAAAATGACAGCTAAAAAGATTAGTTGTGAAACTGATTACTAGTGCTTAACACAATTTTGTTGTGTTTTTCCAAGCGTAACGTGATATTTTCCAGCCGTTTCCATTATCCACTTGGGAAACGGTAATTCGATCCAAATCAATTCGGCCAATCGGCATCACGACCGAACGATTAGCGCCGGCACTTCCTGTCCTCTCTCTCCCCGGCGTCCATCTCCACAAATGACAAGGTCTAAACAAGCTTCGCGAGACTGGTTAACACGGTTTAACTGTAGGACGCCCCGCTCCGTTTTCCCTGCAATTTATGTCCAACAGAACGCGAATCTGTTTTAAACGACCGCAGGACAGCCCGAGTGGAACCTTCGATGACAGAGCCTCTCATTTTCCCACTTTTATTTGAAGTAACTAAAACTACCAAAAGTACAAGCTTTTACTGTAAACAACACGCTAACTAAACCACACCAGACCAAAAAAAAAAACCCTGACACTAATCTCCGCAGAAAAAAAAAAAAACACATTTGACTTATTCCGGAAAAACGAGTGTGGCAGCTTTACAAGTCGTTTCCCGCATCAGAGACGGTCGGGTTTGAAAAACAGTCATCTCCAAGACCATAACGCGGAATCTTTAGTGTCACTTTCATCAGCCATTTTTTGTCCACAACTAATACTTCATGCCAGGTTTGGAGAAAAGTTTCATTAAGTGAGTGAGGTTGTCAATATGGCCAACCATATCGAAATTGGTGGTCTGCTTTTAACCATTGAGAGAGAGAGAGAGAGAGGCAGAAAGAGAGGGTGAAAAAGAGAGAGACAGAGAGAGAGAGAATGAGAGCGAGAGAGAGAGAGGTAGAGAATGAGAGTGAGTCAAAGAGGGAGAGAGAAAAAGAGAAAGAGACAGAGAGAGCAAGAGAGAGGGAGAGAGCGACAGAGAGAGAGAGAGAGAGAAAGAAAGAGGGAGAGAGAGCAAGAGAGAGGGAGACAGAGAGAGAAATGTAAAGGGAGAGTGAAAGAGAGTGAGAGAGAGAGAGGGAGAGAGTGAAAAAGAAAGGGTTAGAGAGAGAGAGGGAGGGAGAAAGAGAGAAAAAAGTGAGAGAGCAAGAAAGAAAGGGGGAAAGAGCAAACAGAGAGAGGGACAAAGAGAGAGCAAGAAAGGGAGAGAGAGAGATGGAGAGTGAGAAAGAGAGAGAAAGAGAAAGGGAGGAAAAAAGTAAGAATCAGAAAATAAGGGAACTGAAATGGAGAGTGGGATAAAGAAGGAGACAAAATGAAAGATCTTTCATAAAGCGGAATCTCAAGTGTCACTTCCATCGGCCATTTTCCGTCCACGACCAATTCTTCACGCCAGGATGCAGAAGGGTTCCACTAGCTGAAGGGTGGTCCGGCGTATCAACCAAGCCTGGACGATCAGGCCAGCAGAAAACAATGGACGGCGGGTTCTGGGCCAGCTATTTCCATCCATGTTATTCTGGTCTTCACACTTCAGGTGCGGCCTTGCCATCTCAGAGACAGGAAGTGGCAACAAAAGGGTCGCGCCGTGATTGCGCCAGCCAAGGAGCAAAAACAGTTGCTATATTTGCGCAGTATCAGAAAAGCGAGAAAGCGTCCGGGCCATAAACTCACCCACGCCCCAAACGAGGTGCCAAGCCACAAGAAGCGCTCGCGTCAACTGGGAATACGTGGAGAAGAGTGGCGTCTAATTATAGAGGCTAGGAACGGAAGCGGCGAGTGATTAGGAGTTCAGGCGCTGCGGTGTGTTTATCTGGGAGCTTCCTCTCCTTCACCCCGGCTCTGTTCTCCACAAGACCGGGGGACTTTTGCGGCCTGGTTGAAATACGCTTTCTTGCGAAGAGGCGTCGGTTGGTTGGCCTGTGGTCGGCGGAATTAGAAAGAGAGCGCCTCTCGCTGCTGGGACGCCGCCATGAAGTTTCCAGAAGCAAAGGCGTTTGGGACGCTCTCCACACGTCCCGTTTATGACGCCTCGGCCACCAGACACGGACAATTTAGGCTTTATACAAAGGGTTTCTGATCGTGTAGTCGGCCACGGGTTAGGAGAGGAACGGAGGGATGACGAACAGAAACGTGAAGACAAGTGAGAGGTTTAGGAGGGAAGAAAGACCAAGAGTGGAGAAGGAGAGAGTGTGAGACAAAGAGATAAAAAAAAGAAGAGTGAAGAGAGAAACGAGAGCGAGAGTAAAAGGGAAAAAGAGAGAGAGAGAGAGAGAAACAGAGAGAAACAGAGAGAGAAACAAGAAATAAAGAGAGGGAGAGAGAGAAAGACAGAGAAAAAAGTAAGTGGAATGAATAAATGAAGTAAATGAAGAGTGGGAAGAACAAAAAAAAAAGAGCAAGAGAGAAAAATATGAGCAAGAGTTGTGCAAGTGAAAAACAAAATAAAGACAGAGAGACAAATAGAATAAAAGGGACAGAGAGAGACAGAGAGGACAAGACAGAAAGAGAGAGAGAGAGAGAGAGAGAGAGAGAGAGAGAGAGAGAGAGAGAGAGAAAGACACAAAGAGAGATAGAGATAGAAACAGAAAGACAGACAGAGAGAAAGAGTCAGAAACATAGACAGACAGAGAGTCAGAAACAGAACAAAGAGAAAGAGAGAGAGAGAGAGAGAGAGAGAGAGAGAGAGAGGGAAGGGGGAGGGGTGAGAAAGAGAGAGATATAAGTAAGAGACATAAGAGACATTGAGAGTGAAAGAGAAAGAGAGAGAAAGAACGGGAGAGAGACGTAAAGGGAGAGAGAAAGGGGGGGGGGGGCAAAGAGAGAGAGAGACAGAGATGAGAAGAGACGAGAAAAGAAGAGAAGAGAAGAGAAGAGAAGAGAAGAGACGAGACGAGACGAGACGAGACGAGACGAGACGAGACGAGACGAGACGAGAAGAGACGAGAAGAGACGAGAAGAGACGAGACGAGAAGAGACGAGAAGAGACGAGACGAGACGAGAAGAGAAGAGAAGAGAAGAGAAGAAAAGAGAAGAGAAGAGAAGAGAAGAGAAGAGAAGAGAAGAGAAGAGGGAGAAAGATAGAGAGGAGAGAGAGAAACAGAGAGAGGGAGAGAGAGGGAAGGAGATAGAGAGAAAAACAAAAAGAGAGATAGAGATAGAAACAGAAAGACAGACAGACAGACAGAGAGAAAGAGTCAGAAACATAGACAGACAGAGAGTCAGAAACAGAACAAAGAGAAAGAGAGAGAGAGAGGAGGGGGGGGGTGAGAAAGAGAGAGATATAAGTAAGAGACAGAAGAGACATTGAGAGTGAAAGATAAAGAGAGAGAGAAAGAACGGGAGAGAGATGTAAAGGGAGAGAGAAAGGGGGGGGCAAAGAGAGAGAGAGAGAGAGAGAGAGAGAGACGAGAAGAGACGAGACGAGACGAGACGAGACGAGACGAGACGAGAAGAGAAGAGAAGAGAAGAGGGAGAAAGATAGAGAGGAGAGAGAGAAACAGAGAGAGAGAGAGAGAGAGAGAGAGAGAGAGAGAGACCTCCGTGTCACCGTACAGATCTCCGCACGAGTAAATGATAAAACACTTCAAACGCAGATGAAAGCCACACAAACACAAACACGACTCCTACACGGGCGCTGGGAGACCAGACCATGTCTTCCTCTCTCCACTTCCTTTGCGTGTACTTCTGTTTTTTCTTTAAAAAAAAAAAAAAAGATGATTTAACTGAAACCATCTGCCTAATCTTCTGGCAGCGTTGCTTCATTTCCAGAGTGTCTGGAGCACTTGTCCCGAGCAGCTCCACTGATCTCAGGCAAACTAAAGCACCCGCTCGCTCGGGTTACCGGCCCTTTCAAAAAGAGGAAATCTCAAATTATAAACATCTGCCTGATCCGTACTGGGAGGAGGTCGGGAATCTGCCGTCTTCCCAGCACCACTCGTGCAATTACGCGCGAGGAACCAGAGCAAACAAACACATCCATCCATCCATCCATCGGCGAGCTTGTTGCGTGCGCACACACACACACACACACTTTAAGTTTGATCGGTTAATCAAAAAGTAACGGAAATCGACATTAAGAACATAATCGTTTCAAATATTCCAGTTGGATGTTTTTGTCCCTTTAAAAAATCTGTCCCTTTAAGAACGCTTTAAGAAAAGGAAACGCTGTGGTTACATTCATTTCACATTTGTTGTAATGACATAAATATATGTATTTATACGTTTGCTTTGTACATATGTATTTCTGTATTTATTTGTTTATATTTAAGTACATTTACTTCCTATTTGTTGTAATAACATCACATGAATTATTTTTACATTTACTTTGAACATATGTATTTCTGTATTTATTTATATAAGTAAATGTATTTCCTATTGGTTGTAATAACATAAAAATGTGTAATTACACATTTACTTCTTACATATGTATTTCTGTATTAATTTATTTATTTACAAGTACATTAATTTCCTATTTGTTGTAATAAATAAATATACACATATTAAAATGTGTTTTGTACATATGGATTTCTGTATTTATTTATATACAAGTACATTAATTTCCTACTTGTTGTAATAATATAAATATATGTATTTACACATTTATTTCGTATGCATGTAGGTATTTATACATAAGTGTATATATTTCCTTTGTCATTTATATTTGATTTTGGCGGCTTTGGTCCTCCATACACCCATGGAGAAAAACACTGAGCAACAAGAGCAGCTTATACGAAAAATGAAACACGTTCTTCGTCGTTTGGACACACTACAGCTTCAGGAATAACGACACGGAACTAAATGAAGAGAAGTGTAACGGCAGAAAAAGTGTTTCGACTTTCAACATCGAAACGCGACACATTTGTAGCTCCTCATAAAAGCGAGTTTCAGTTCGAGTGGAAACACTGTTACATGCCTCAGGTCAAGAGTTAAACACGCCCGCGATTCTTAGTAACAACAGAGTGAATCCATGTTCATATAGTGACATCATCACTAAGATGTAACAGTGTTTAACAGAGTTCAACTTTCATTACAACAGTCTGTTGTTTACACTGACACATTAAAGTTATTTAACTTAAATTATGTTACTGCTTATTTGTACATTCTGTTATTTGTATTTGCCTTTTGCACCATGAATATTTTGTCAAATTGCATTTTTTGTATTCTTGAATCTATTTGTCTTCTGTCTTTTGCACTATGTTCAAAATATATTGTAGTATATTTATACTTATATTTATACTATATTTATATGTAGCTAATCAATTGTAGTTATGTATATTGGTATTATTCTGTGTGTATTTTTGACTCTTGTTATCACACTTTTTCTTTTTGCACCAAACGAAGAAGAATTGTATTCTATTCCATTGGATTCTAAAATGTTTGTTCACAGAAGATGCAAGAAATAGACATCAGGATATAAATCAGTATATATAGTTAAAAAACTATTAACCCTCCTACAAAATAATCAAAAGTGACTTTATACATTTTTTAAATTCAAACTTTAGAAAAGTGAAATGACAATTGTGTGTGTGTGTGTGGGGGGGGGGGGGGTTGCCCTCAACTGTACGACTTATTTTATAAGACGAGTAATTGAGATATTTATATATAATAATATACTAATATGTTGTGCTTCCAAATGTGCAAGATATTTGTTTCTACTTTTTTTTATTTTAAAAACGTGGTTCAACAAAGTTATTTACTGTAGGCAATATATGCTTTCCTTTCAGTTGTTGATGTTCAATAAAAACAGTATAGTAGATCTGTGTGCGCGCGCGGGTTTGTGTGTGTGTGTGCGTGTGTGTGTGTGTGTGTGTAGTTTCATTAATTTAAAACATAACTCTAATATACAAGCACATTTACTGCACAAAAAGTGGGCATACAAATAAAACAAACCCAAAACAACCGTTCACTAATCGTAACAGTATTAAAATAGAAATTTCGATGTGAGGCGGAATGGTCCAGGCCTACTAGACTGCTCATCTGACATCAAAGCAACACTCACTCCAGCCATCAGATAACGGCCCTCCGCCGAGGAGCAGAGCAGCTCGGGTCAACACGCAGTCAATAACTTGTTAATCTTTTACAGACTAAGTGAGAACTTCTAAAAGCTGGACTGTTTGATCCCGTGGTGGCCAGTCCGACCTGATGCCTCCGGTGGCGGATTCCAGAAAGACACGTGGACACACAAAAAAAAACTGCAATGCAAAGTGTAAATGTTTTGTTTTGGTTTACAAAATGTAATAGTTTTGATATAAAAGGTGGAATATGTCATTGGGTATGGCTATCAAAAGAAGGTCAGTCGGGTCCCTAACATTGTCCAAAATGCTTTTTTGCATTGTTTACTTGAATTAATCAGATCTTTAAATGGACTTATTTTCATCTCGATTTTGTGATTTTGTGTAGGCTAATAAGCTTGAGGAAAATGCTTTGAGTTATTGCAACAAAGCACTTGAAGTTGATCTGCGTCTTTTTTTCAAGTTTCGGGCAACACAAGGCAAAAGAACTGGAGAACTTGACGCTGTTTATCTGGGAACGCTGGTCCTCGTGTGGCCACTCAACGCTCCAAAACCGCATCCACAATTCAATTGAGAGCGTTGAGGAAAGGAGGGGAAGAAGAAAAAAAAAAAAACAAGTGGGAGGAGGAAAAAAAAAAAAAAAAAGGTGCCCACGGTTCATTTGATCCACATTCAAGTGTAACGAAGGAGAATGTTTATGTATTTGCTTTACAGCCAAACCACCTGTAAGCGCTTGAATATTAATAGATCATAAAAGGCTTTTCTTGGCACAGGGCAATCATTACTTTAATATAACACTTCGACGAAATCCGCCTTGTGGAGAATACGCGTAACCAAGGTGAGCGTGAGGTCAGGGGCCGCGAGCGAGACGTGTCGAGAAAAAAAAAAACAAGTTAGAGCGAAAATCGGATACGAGGAAAATGTAAAGATGTTTATTGTCGGGCCTAGCCTCGCACGATCAGGCGTTTTGTGGTAATATAGAATAAATGATCTACGTCTCTATCTTTGACTGGCTACAAGCATATACTCTTCTGTACAGGCCTTCGTAGATTTAAAAAATAAAAACAAAACTCCCTCAAAACATCAATTTTTAAGAGCGGCGAACATCTCTAACAGCAGAGAAGTCACGTCAACTTCTTACTTTACTTAATTTTTTTTTTCCTTAAAAAAAGTACGAAGCGGCAGAAGACGGTACGATACGGTAAAAAACGTACGTATATTTTTCATTCCAGCGAGAGTTTTCTTGTCACTTTTATGAACTAACTTTAATTACGAACCTAGTCAGGTTTACTGAACAATGTCTGTCAAAACGTCAGTAAAATCAAGCAGAGAAGCTAAACAAACGTCAATTTCGGCTCCTCGTTCTCCATCTACGTTCACGTGGCTCTTCCGAACGACGCAGACTGAAGCTGGTGCTCGACAGAAGTACAAATCTATTTAACGCTCAGCAGTGGAAAAGCACACTCTCCTTGAAAAGCTTAGTCAGCTTAAAACAGGCCTTTGTGTGATTTCTAAAAGCTCCGAATAAATGAGCTAAACGGCAATCTCTAGATAAGAGACGGACTGTAAAAAGGACTATGGAAAGAGAGTAATCCTTTCTCAGGGAACAGAGAATCACGATAATCTCTTTGCATTTTAGCGCTCTCTTTTATTTCCCAGAGTTCTGTTGGCTAATTAATCCCCTGAAACATTCACCACGGCAAATATGATTCCGCCGGATTTTTTACGTGGTGCGCTTAATCTCAAAGATATTTCTAGGATGTTCCTGATTGACCGGAAAAACGTTTTTTTTTTTGGTACAAACAAAGCACGCAGATTTCGCGTCTTGAAATGTGATTGTGCTCGAGGACAAGTAGCAGAAATCAACAAATGAACAGCAAATAAAACAACTCCAAAATCGCCAGCAAAACCGGCACGTTCAAATTTGTGCAGCAAATTCAATCTACAATCAATAAATGGAAACGCATTTACAATCAAAACTAACGTGTTGACAGCGTTTCGTCTTTGATAATCAATTGTATCCATCGTTATCATTAGCCTTGTGATAAAAAAAAATTGTCTTTGCTGTATCATTTTGCGTATTTACGAGAATATAAGCACAACCCTTGATTTTTCATGCACAAAATACAATTCAAAAAGAAAAAAACGTTTCTGGTTCAATTACATTTATATTCTCTAAAAATACATTGTTGTCTTTATTTAACAAACCTAGCTTGTGACTGGCATCATTTTGTTTTCGTTTCACTTGAATAATCGATAACAAAAAGTCGATTCTAGTGGTCAGGACTTCATATCCCAAGATCCTTTGCTCTCCAGCCAGACTCCGCACATTGAGTGTTAAAAAAAAAAAGGATGTGCTTATTTTCACGTAAATACGGTAGTTTTACTTCTAAACCATCAGCACATGTTACTGTACATAAAAAATCCCGACTTGGTGGTGAAAAAAAAAACCCCAGTAATTTATCGTTTAGGATTATTGTTTCTTTTTTACAGCTATTGTGTAACATTCCTTTATCTGGAGGAGGAGGAGAAAAGAAAGAGTTTAAAGATTAACAGCAGCATCTATACACCATCAGAATTAATAATGGCATTATAAAATAGAGCTCATGCTCCGGGCAAATTCCACTAATGTCTCGCTCTTCGCCGGCAATGTGCATTAAAAGGCAACATCTCAGCTTGTGCTCTTAATCCCCGCTGACTGTCCCACTGTGCTCAGACATGGTGCAAAATGGAATGTGATATATGGTCACAAACCCACTGGTGTATGAACAAACACACCAGCGGACAGAAGTGGGTCGGAAGAGCCAGGAAGTTTATCGCTAAACGGCGCAGAAATGTAATAAAACGCACGGAGGGTTTTTCGCGGAATGGCGGCGACTCGCAGGCGGAAACCATTCAAAGTGTCGCATCGAATCACGCCGCGTTCTTGGCTATTCCACTTCAATGAAAACGGCTGCAAAAAAAAAAACATTTTAAACCGATCACAGAAACAGACGCAATTGTCACGAATACGATTGGCCCACGATGTGTTTTTTGCTTCTTGAGTAGCGTTTTTCTCTGTATGAATTCACTCGAAAGCAAAAAAAAGTTGTTGCTTGTTGCTCTAGTAATTGTCAAGAGTATTTCGGCATAAAATCAAGAACATTAACTCATTTGTTGATGTTTAATTAAAGTAAAACTCTTTTATCTAGATAGATAGACAGGTGGACAGACAGTCAGATGGATAGAAAAATAGACAGACAGATACAGACAGACAGACAGACAGACAGACAGACAGACAGATAGATAGACAGACAGACAGACAGACAGACAGACAGACAGACAGACAGACAGACAGACAGACAGATAGATAGATAGATAGATAGATAGATAGACAGACAGACAGACAGACAGACAGACAGACAGATAGACAGATAGATAGACAGACAGACAGACAGACAGATAGATAGACAGACAGACAGACAGATAGACAGATACAGACAGACAGAGAGGCAGACAATAGATAAAGCCTTTATAAATTAAATTTGTGTCCAAAAGCAAACACACACAATGCACAAACCTACTCAATAAAAAAATAAATAACAATAAAAACAAACCAATAAATATTGCAATCAATAGGTATAATCTTAATACGGTATAAAAAGTGCTAATCAAAAGAAAATACGCCTTAAATTGCCATTACATTCGCACAATAAACTGTAGCCAAAATTGAAACGTTACATGTTTTTATTTTTTATTGTTTTTTAGTGTATTTTTTATTTATTATGTTAAAAGTTTTATTTATTAAACTTGTTGAATGTAAATCCCACAAATAAAAGGTACTGAACCACTGTTGAAAAAATGATAATCATAACTAAACGAGACTTTCAAAAAAAAAAAAAAAAACAGAGAAGTTCAATATGGCTATTAGGTAGAGTATCAGAAGCGACACAAAATAAAAATTACATGAATTATTTATTTGAAAAATTGTTCTGTTTTCTTCATTTGTCAAATTCTTCATTTATTTCAAATTCAAAAACTTATTTTTGGTCCGAAGCTTTTGCAGCTGCTGGTCTCGTTTTCGGGCGCTAGCCCGTTAGCCTTTAGCATGACAATCTACCGGATGCAAGATGGTGTTTCTGTTGAAGTTTTAATGATTGTTTTACGCTTAATCTTACTTCGTCCAGTGTTATTTTCCCCTGTAAAGGTTCGCAAGGCTTCTAACATTTCTTTATTTCTGTAATTGAGGTAATAAAAACTCATACGCACGTCTGCCTCCAGAACCATTATTTAAAGAAACTAGTGCTTATATTTCCGGGACTATTTGAAATTGGCGATTATAAGCACCCTGCACTTTTTTGAGCTGCTAAAATTGGAAAAAAAAAAAAAGCGTGTGCTTACATTCGCGTAAAATCCGATCTAGTCATCTACAACAAACCTTAATAGCCCTAGTGTAAGACGCTTTGCTGTGTTTCTGCTCTAACCACTAGAGCAGGCAATAATAAAACAGAAACGGCCTTTGTTGCTTATTGGTTCCATGATGGAGTGGAACCGCAGTAGCGTCCACCACTACACTGAAGCCGACTCCATCCTCCACTGGCGCTAAGGCCGGAGACGGTCAGTATTTATGCCCGAGGAGCGAAAAACAGATACTCTGGTCACGGCGCAGCAGCATCCTTTAATTACGCGCCTATGAATAGAGCAGTCAAAGTGCCAGCTAACCAACTGACAACCCTCGGCCGTCTGATTCGCCTCCAAAACACACTGGAGCTGGCTTTTTATTGCTCTTGACGTTCCAGTAGATGTCAAGTCACCACATCGTTCCTTTTCAAGTTGGACGCTTCCTTGAAATCAAAGGCCTCCGGATGGAGCTTGCGGTCGGGCCCGAGGCCGTGACGACACTTTCCGTTGCGGTTGCGAAGAAGTTAATTTTGGACGAGTCGCGATACTGAGCGCCAAATTTCTCACCGGTGAAAAAAAACAAAAAGGAATCCAACCGCACACTGCGTTGGTGAGAAATGGGTTTTTTGTTGAAAGCGAAAGTGCCGTGTCGATTTTTCGTCGGGCTTTGGAACGATTCCTCCACGTCTGGCGATTTAGTGCTGCTAACAGACACGTCCGATTATTCGCGAATAAAGCTGATTGGTCAACGGTTGAGCGGTTTGAAGTTCGCGGACCCCTGCCGTTCTCTTAAACAAGCCGCGTGCATTCTTCACACGAGGGCAGGGGACTTCTGACAAAAGGGGCTTTCGGGGGCAAAGCACCAGGAGGACAACACGTTCCCACAACCAGAGGCTGTTTGTTGAAGACAATGAGAAAAATAAAAAAGGCCAAAATGAACGCCAACATTTATCAGTGAAAGTGCTTTTGCCCCTATTGGTTGTGATTGGTTGGCCAATCAGGGGGTGTGTCCTGATTATCATTTGGATCTTTATTTTATGGGTCTCGTGGTCCAAATCACTGTCCGAAGAGCACAAGACCATCCTTTGATTGGTTGGCCAAATAGGGGGTGTGTCCTGATAATCGTTTGGATTGGTTTTATATGGGTCTCTTTTGGGGTCAGAATCATCACAAGCCAGTCTTGTAATTGGTTGGCTATTCAGGGGGTGTGTCCTGATAATCGTGATTTGCTGCTAATTTCCTGATAATTGGAAACCACCGTCAGAACAACACAAGACCGTCCTGTGATTGGTTGACCAAATAGGGGGTGTGTCCTAATAGTCACTTGGGTTTGTTTAATATGGATCTTTGGGGGTCCGAATCATCGTCTGAACAGCACAAGCCCGTCCTGTGATTGGTTGACCAAATAGGGGGTGTGTCCTAATAGTCACTTGGGTTTGTTTAATATGGATCTTTGGGGGTCCGAATCAACGTCTGAACAGCACAAGCCCGTCCTGTGATTGGTTGACCAAAAAGGGGGTGTGTCCAGGTAGTCATTTGGATTTGTTTTATATCTCTTGAGGTCCGAATCACTGTCAGAGGTGTGTGACAATCATTTAATTTGCTGCACATGGGATGAGCGGGAACCAATTGTTTGATTATGAATTGGGGCGGGGCTTAAATGCATCCACAGATGCGGCAACGCTTGCGCAATTCTAGCACATTTTTTGTCCTTTTTGTGAACAAAAATTTCAAATATTCCATGTTTTTACTCAAAACACACCATGTTTATAATGAACTACTTTTAAAATATTATTCTTAAAAATAGTTTTCTACTCAATTGTTTAAGGAAATTAGCTCTTTCTATTTGTTCAAAAGTTAATTTATAAATAATACAAATAATTAATAAATACATATTATAGATCATTATAAATGTATAACAATGATTTATTCCCATTATTCACAGCAATGCAGCCAGTAATCAAGATAGTATCATTTAAACACACACACACACACACACACACAAGCTCCATGCCATCTACAGTATTTTTTTTTACATTTTAAAAGCGTCTGACTATCAGCCTTCCTTCTAATCTATAGCGTTATTAGGCCGAATGTTTTTTTCGATTGAGACCTTCAGCTCTTTGTTGGCTCGGGCAAAGCACACATTGAGATTAACACAAATATTTGCCGGCGTGATGTCCCTGATCCCGCTCCGTGTCAGGCCGTGATTGTTTGCTCGGAGCACTTTTCTCCGACACACAGATGAAAGCGTGTGTGCTTCTGTTCGGAGCGAGCGGCGTTTGACCGACTTCACCTCCAGCTGAGGCCTGTTCTACATATTCTAATGCACAGAGGTCGCTACCCACTCAGCTGCCTAAAGATTGACCAATAGCGCCACCTAGAGAAAAAAAAACACCCTAAAGTTTGCGGAAAAGTTTACAAGACGCACAAAAACGCTCGTAAAAAAACGCACAAATCTTCGACGCTGCTCTGAGATGATTTGAATAGGCTATACAACACAACGTAAACGTAATCTGATTTTGAGGAAAAATTGCTTACAAAAAAAAAAAAAAAAAAAGCACCAATTGTAAAAAAAATTCAGAAAACTCGGATTTGAACATTTATGAGATACTTTCACTGCAAAATAATAATTAAAAACGTTCAGACTTTTCCAGCAACACACTCTTCCGATCACGACTATTATATTGTGGTTTATATGTTCTTTTAGCATGTATTTATAATTGATGTATGCATGTATGTGTGTGCATGTATACATTTATTAATATACGGTAACACATCTATTCTACATTACTGAAATATGAGTCCACTTCGGTAATTCATCAGCTAATGTTACGGTTATTAGCCAAATAATTATGCAATTTAGTATAATAAATGTGAATTTCTAAACTCCACTACAAAGAGGTGCATTATTTCCTATACAAACTCTAAAATGGACAAAAATGATTTGTCGTTCTTAAACAGAGCTGATATTTTCCGTGTTTTTCTAAAGCCAATGACTATCAGCAGCTTTCAGCAGCTTCTTATTAAGAGGAACATCTCAAGTCTGACAATGAGCCATTGTGAATAGACTGGACATGAAGGATGTGAAGAAATGACATGGCTGCATGTAACACTCAAAGCGATCGGATCGGATCATCAAAAAGTCAGAATTAATAAAGGTCAGGTCATAAAAAGCAGCTTTTATAAAGTCATAAAGTGTTTGCCATTGAAAAGTGAACCGGAAAGAGAGATAAGATCCGGACCCCCGCTCTTTTTGTGAAACCTGTTGGATTCAAACCGGACAACCTTGGTGGGTGATGCTTTACAATCCAAGTGGTTAACCAAGAGAAGGCTCAAATCTAGTGGTTTTGCTTAATTTGTGCAACCTGTGTGTTTGGGATTCGAACCAACAACCCTATGGACGCTCATTAGTCAACAATCACTTGGGAACCCATTGTTAGGAACCAACGTGGCTTATCATTAACCAACCATTCCAATGGAGGCGTCTTGCTCCAAATATAAACCTTCCATACCGGGATTCGAACCAACAACCCTATTGAGCGCTCATTAGTAACCGAACATTTGGGAACGAATCACTAAGAACCAAAGTGGCCGATGAGGTGAGCAATCATACCAATGGAGATGTCTCGTTCCAAATATGAAGCTTAAATACTGGGATTCGAACCAACAACTGTTTTGACCGCTCATTAGAAACCAATCACTTTGTAACCCAATTGCTAGGAACCACAGTGGCTGAGAAATCATACCAATGGAGGTGTCTTGTTCTAATTATAAACTTTCCATTCCGGGATTCGGACAACAAAATCTGTTGCCTCGATGACTGATCATTCTAAACCAATCACTGGGAACCTCAGAGGACAGTCATGTGACTGATCAGATCAGAGTTGGTGTCCTACCCCAGCAGTAAACTGAGACGAAGTGAGTCGGGGACTCGAACCTGAAACCTTACTGACCAACCACTAGCACCCGATCACTTACTAACCAATTGCTAGAAGATCCACATCAGATGACCGTCAGATGACCAATCAAATCGGGTTTCGTGTTACGCCAAGTCCAAATCTTCAACCATTATAGTCAACGATTTCATCAAGTCAAGACATTCAATGATTGCATCAAGCAATTCACAAAAGGCATCGAAGTCTCTCTTTTAAAGAAAAAAAAAAAACCTGGAACTAATCCAATCCACAAAAGCAGAACAGCGCAGACGTTATTCATGCGGCAGGTCGTGAATAACAGGATCGAGAGCATGTAAAGACATTAGTGACTAAATGTTTAATGAATCTGTCGGGCGATTAACCAAAGACTTTGCAGGTCTTCTCATCTCTGTGGCTTGAAACTTTAGCCGCCCGGTGCTCGGGGCATTTCATCTAACAGACTGAATGACCTCACTACACCTCAGAAGAGACAGACGTGAAGGTGATCAATGAGCCGTGAATATTTCATTATTCGTCGGAGAGAGACGGAGAGCAGAAGGGCCCGAAGCTCCAGCAGACAGTCGCGATCAGGGAGGAAAATCGCATTACGTGCAAAAGGCCAACGAGAGCGATGTCCACTGGCGGTCATTTGCACTTATTAATGCGTCTCGGCGCAAATCAAGCGTTGATTCAATCGACGGAAATATTACTTGAAGCAGGTCCAAGGCGACATTTGCACATGTTCAGACACAAATGATGCAGGGATTTCTACAACAGGCTCTGAAATGTGTTTTAGAAAATGTTTTTCATTCGAAATAAAATTCCATTCATTTTTGATTGTTTCAGTTTTATATAAAACCATAGAACGAGTTTGGATGCTCTCCATGTTTCCTCCAGGTCTCTGGTTTTCTCCCACGGTTCAAAAACATTAAACAGGATATTGGAACATTTTCAATATGTTAAAGTGAGAGTGTGAATGTGTGTGTGTGTGTGGCGCTCTGTGATTGGCCAGGCTGTGACTGGTTCATCTACAGGCCCAATGACCCAGAAATAAAAAAGAAGCAAATGTGTAGATGGAGGGAAAATTATCAGCATAAAAGTATTTTGTGACATTTTGTGATATAGAAAATGAATTTGTGCCGAGAGCAGTTTTGTTCTGCAAAAATCTCGTTATCTGCGGCACATTTTACATGTAATCCATCTAATCCGTGCCATGACTTCATATAATCAGACAAAACATTTTTATAAATTATAAAATTTTCGTAATAAATGTTAAAAAAAAACATGCTACATGGAAATTGTTTAGTTTGCCCTTTGGCAGATGCCTATAAAAGTAAAGTATATTCTCGTGAGATTACGGAAATCTCAGACATTTGCATGACGTCATGGAAAAAAACACATCGCCATTCTGGGCGAAAGCTTATTTTATATTTTTGAAGCAAGATCTCTGAAACAAACTAGAATTTTAGTTTTTTTTTTGATTATTTGATGTGCAAAGACTGTCATCTCCCTGCATGATAGTAGTAAGAAAAAAACGCGATCCTTTCGTATAGCGAAAATATTTCGGATCTTGGAACGACATTTTTGCTGCGACGCATGTCGTTACTCAGGATTTTCGTTATCTAGGATATTCGTAAGTTGGGGTACCACTGTATAGTTTTAAACAGCACTCTGAACCAAAACCAGTGGTACGGAGATTATCTTAGCAAAAAGGAATAACACTTTAAAATGTGTTTTTAAATTCGAACGTGAAAAAAAAAAACATAAAAAAGCAGTATTGTACAAGTTCCTCCATTGGACAATCCCAGAATCGTTGTGAGTGGAGAACACGAAAATACTCTTAAGCCCCGCCCCAAACTCTCAGTGACAAGTGTCTGAGGTCCCGAGAACAGCCAATCACAGGCAAGACAGATAAACAATGTTTTGGACTGTAGGAAAAAGAAAAAAAAAAAGCCATATTTCGGGGGGAAAAAAAACATACGAAAAACAGAAAATTGTCTTCAAGCTGCAAATGTAAAGATTGCGTCCAGGCCCAATCAGAGTCGCTCTATATAACAAGGCTCTTACCACCGGCAGAAGTTTTCATTATTACGCTTGTGTAACCGCAAAAAGCATGAGAGCGAGACGTTCCGAGTCTGACTTCCAGAAACTCCCGTCATTCACTGTTTTGTGCTTGGCTGGGAATTGGCGAGGCATCGCGGCGAGAGCTTCCTTACCGCTTGGATTGAACGCCATGCAGGATATGGGCTTATCGTGAGCTGGAAAATGTGCAACGACTCCTTCTCCGTCGGAATCCTCACTAACCAGGACCTGCAACACAGGCAAACACACGACTTTAGGAGGATGAGGCGAGTGTAAGTACAAACCGGCTTCTTGTTTACCTCACAAAAAAAGTCTCGGAGGATCAAATTGCACGGGAGTTTTTCAAGCTAAGAGTTCAAAGATGTAATCACTGCAACGCACAAAATCTTTCTCTCAACGAAATGCCAATCTTTGTGGCGTAGACAAAAAGAACGTCCGATAAAACGGGCTCCGCCATCTTACTTCAGGCCTTTGAAAGCGCGTCTGTAATTCAACCTGTCACGTCTTGACCAGATTCTGGCTTTCAGACTGGCTTTTATTCGTTCGTAAAAAAATATATATATATGGCATAAAGAAACGTATTAAATTCACAAATGCACGTGAACCAAACGAAATAAATGTAGAAACAGTGTAGTTCTCTCTTAAATGCAATTGAGGAATCAGCTTCTTGAAGAAAAAACATGAATCGCTTTCCAAAATTCATGGGGAAACATTTTTATTTCATAGAGATTTAATTTGCCTATTTCTATTTAAACTATATTTCTTAAAATAAAATACCCTGTCACTTTTTTTTTATAAGTCGCTTTGGATAAACACGTCTACCAAATGACTGAAAAGTAAAGTGTGTGTGTGTGTGTGCGTGTGTGTGTGTGTGTGTGTGTGTGTGTGTGTGTGTGTGCGTGTGCGTGTGTGTGTGTGTGTGTGTGTGTGTGCAGTACACACACAATGAATAGGCAAACAAAATTTTCCAAAATGCCCAAAGGTTACATTTTATTTAATGTCCATTACAAGAACAGAGAAATAAAGTTGATCTTGACTTTTGAGAATGTGAAAACGAAAATTGCTCAATTTCACAAATCGTTACAGTTTTTCACAGAATTACGTTCGGTGAACAATGTAACTCATGTTTCGGAAATCAGTTATTTGCCATTTTTTCCACTTATTGCTTTACTCCGTGTGTGTGTGTGTGTGTGTGTGTGTGTGTGTGTGTGTACAGAAAGCCCCTAATTTATCAATGTTTAACTTGATCTATTTTTACATCCTAAGCCTAACCCTAAAGTACCCATATTTAACATAATCTCTTACTTTTACTACATTTCTCCAATATTTCCATTTCCAATTGTGTGTGTGTTTTTTTTGTGTTTTCACGCACGATGTGAAAAAAAACCAACATACAGTATAGGCAAATCTCTATTCGGCGGTGCTGTTAAATTTGCTCATGAAAGAGATTATAACTAAGCCCAGACATGAGACAGCGAAGAGTGATAAATCTAATGGCGTGTTGCATTAAGAAGCCCAGCAGCTTTTAATAGGATCCAGTCCGAACACAACACAGCCTTACTGGAAAAACCCAGACGTTTACTTGCTACAGACGGCAGAAATGCCCTGACACAGACCAGGTCGCTTTTATTGGGGGTGAAAACACACCAGGCTATTTTGTCCGGGATCAGATTTTGCCCTGGAAAAGCTGCCGAGTTCCAAGTCCACGTGGGGATTTGGAACGTAAACTGTAAATGACGATGAAGCAACTTCTTATAGGTTGCACCGAATTACATGCAAACAGTGGAAACCCCTCAAAAGTGGGATTTCAAATCGAGACGAATCGCTCCAGCGTGTAAATAACCTTGATAAAGCCGCTGGTAACTGCAGATAAGGTCACAGTTCCTCGTCTAGGGAACCCAGGCTGTAAAACATCTGTTTACATGAGTCCGAGTCAACAGTGACGAGTCAGATAGTGAACGCGGTTTCCGAGTAAAAATCCTTGAACAGGGAACTTTAAATATTTCAAACTGCTTGCTCTGCAGAACGTAACCGTCTGTTAACGCCTTCCTTGCTGGAGCTGAACCACGACTGAAAACGTTCAAACCGTGGATCAGCAGTCACTAACTAGCACTCGGATTCAGAAACTGTCCCACACAGACCCAATCTGGTTTAAAATCTAGCAGGCCACCTTAAATTTAACCAGCGCCACTGTGCCACCTTAATTTTAATTGGCGCGAGAACGCATTGGCCAACTGAATGAAAGTCAGGCGATCCTAGGCGGCTGAATATCGTTGGATGAGAAGTTGCAAAGGAATCGAAGAGGCTGAAAAAAGAAGGGATAAATATAAAAGTGACACTGTCTAAAAAGAGAAAAGTGGACGGCAAAAATAGGCGTACACCCAGAATGGTCAGACTCCTTTATATTGAATCACCCGCTGGGAGACAAAAACTGTTCAGGTTGTTTTTTACCAGTTTACAGGTTAAAACTTTCGTCAAAATGTGACGGGATACAAGGGGTCAGCGGTAAACCGGCATTAACGTGAAAACCAATATTGAGTTGTGCCACAATATGTTTTTTTACCATAACGATGATACAGTCCCATATGAATTTGATATTAATGCATGTATTAAAACTTTCTGCTTATCTTTAATTTTTTTGATCAAAGTCGTTTGTAAACGTTTGTTTCACGCAACGTTCGGATTCAGACTGTCGCGAGTGCAAGAGAGAGCAAGAAAGTGTCTCTATTTCTCTCTCTGTCTGTCTCTCATTTTTCGAATAAATGTCAGGGCTGCTACTTTTAAAAGACATATTGTATTAAAAATGGCAGACGCTTATCCAGGTTACCCTAATTTCTTTAAATAAATTGAATCGAAGTTACAGTACAGATTTTGTGTACAAATGATGTAATTAAGAATAATTAAGGATTGAATTAGATTACATTTTAGTAGCCCTTACACATGATAATAAACACCGTGATATAATATACGGTGTAATATATAATGAATGAATGAATGAAGACTTTATTTATCCCACTAGGGGATGTATATCACGGGGATTATTTATCCCACTAGGGGATAATATATCCTCTCGTAAAGCTGATGGTTTCACGAGGAAGAAAAAAAAAAGTTCTCGCCATTCTAGGAGAACACAAGCTTATTTTATATTTTGGAAGTATCATTGTATTTTTCTGTAGGTTTTACACACTTCTGGACTCTCGTCTACCTGCATGCTAGCGGTAATAAAAAGACATGCTCCTTTCGTATGGCGAAAATATTTCGGAACTCGACATTTCCGCGGCGCCTCGTTTCGTTACTCAAAATTTTCTTTATCTAGGACAAGACGGGGTACCACTGTATTTATATTCCTAATAATACATCACAGTAAATAGTTTTAGTATAATCTTCTGGACCTTTGCGTCCAAAAAAAAAAAACTAAAAGTGTAACCGGACCTCTTTAAATTTGAGTAAGACCCCTGCCTCAGATGATCTTGCAGTGACCCGCATGTGATCACCAGCAACACTTGGGACGCCGCCACAGGAAGTGACTGCGGCCTGGCACGGACTCGGGGAGCGAACGGCGAGGCATGTGCTCTTATGACAAGGTGATGACAAACCACTTGGGCTATGAGACGCTTTAATGCGGAATGAGTTATGAACGGGATTAATGGATCATTTCTCCCGAGGAAAAAGGACGGGACCAATCAAAGTTCTTCGGAATCAAGGTCAGAGGGGTGAAAAGTGTCCAGGAGTCCTACCTGTCCTTCTCCCACACAGTGCGTGTCTATGACGGTGACCACCCCGGCCTGTAGGGGGCTCCTCCGGATGCCACTGTGCGCGGTGCCCTCTTCTTCTGGGACCCCAGATGGCAGTGTGCCAGCAAGTTGGGTCACGACTTTTCCCACCATGGTGAGGCCGGTTTTTAGGGTCTGCGGAGAAACCAGAACTCTATTCAGTTGTTTTCCCACGACCCGATCCATACTCAAGTTCCTGGTTGGAGTTTATCATGCTTGCGTGGGTTTCCTCCGGGTCTCTGGTTTCCTCACACAGGCCACTGAAGTGTGAGTGAGTGAGAGTGTGAGTGAGTCTGTGTGTCCCGCTCTGTGGTTGGCTGGCCTTGGTCATGAGCCCCGCCTTCAGACCCAGAGTTGCTGGGATTGGCTCCAGAAATGTAAAAATGGTAAAAATAAATATATATATATATATATATATATTTTTTACGTTTCATTTTTTTAGAACATGTAAAAAATGTTATTATAATAAAACAAATAACATCATGTTGAAAAATAGCACATACCGTACATTTATCCAGCCATTTAGAACTTTATCAAAATGAAATAGATTTTTTTGCAATGAATCAGAATGAACTTGCAGATTGGAGGAGTTTATGAAATTTGTGAGTTGAAGATATAACTGCGTTTTGGATAAGGTTAGAGAAAAGGTGGGAAGGGGAATATTTGATGGGTGGGGTTAGAGTGAAGGGGGAGGGAACGTATTGTTTTGCACATAGTTCAATGAATACATCACAATTTATACCAAGACAAGAATGGATACCCCTATACCAGAGTTGTAAAGTACTTGAGTAAAGAGACTTTGTTTACTTGCTGTGTTTTCGGCTATTTTGTACTTGAACTGAATATCAAAAACACTAGCAAATTTTACTCACAACTTGACTACATTTGTGATTGAGTATCTGTACTTTTTACTCCACTACATTTGAACAGACACTCACCATTACTCGTTACATTGTGTTACATTGAGCCATCTGCGATATTGCCATCTGCAGGATGCTGAAGGTACTGGACACTATTCATCAGCTAAATTACACGAACATGATTTAGAACTTTTTTGCATATTTGAATTTATCTGAGGCTGAATTTTTGTTCATTTTTTTAATCTATTTGTCGGCCATTGTTAAACATTGAGTTGTTAAATGTAATTTCTACATTAAGAAATGAAGCCTCACAGTTTCTTGCGTTTCACATTTCTTGGTGTTTTCTTTTTAGCCTAAAAGCAGTACAAGTCAAAATACCTACGCTCTTCGAAAACTGGATACTTTACAACTTCTACTCAAGTCTTGTAGGAACTGCTGACTTTTTACAGTAAGGTCCTCTTTACACCTCAGCCACACACTCACACCAGTCCACCATACGCATCGACTACTCAAACACTAACAGGACGAGTCTTTATATGAAAGGCTCGCATCACAAAAGAGGTTAGGATTTCGTTTGAGCCGAGAATCAATCCCAGATGAAACGATGTCTCCCACCAGCAGCTCCACTTCCCCTCGCCTCTCCAGATCAATGGGGACTGTTTGGATTAGCACTAAAAAGTCTAACTGCAGTGATTAGAAAACACATTAGTGTTGATCAATTAGGAGGCAAACGCTTCCCTTAATAATTGATGGGGCAGGGCAATTTACACACAGTGAGTTAGTGGGCTTGTCGAGGAACTCTCCGAAGGGCCCAACAAACACAGGCGCCACGAGGTATTGACGCTGCCGCTTGGCCTGAATGCCTGATTAAGCTCTCTGGGGCCCGGGCAGACAGACACACTCATGGCCGTGTGTACAAACACACACACACACACGTACAGCTCACTCCATTAAGTGAGAACTAGAGGAGACCCTGCTTAAGCTGTGCTATCCACTTACCCCAAACACAGCCTGCAAACGCAACCCTCGGGCCGACTTGTGGCTGGCACAGAGACGTCTCTCTTTCGGTCACATCCCGCTCATTTACACAATCCGTGCCTTCCAAGAATTCAATTTTCCGAAGGGCTCCATCACCCCCCCCCCCCAGCCTTGTTCTTCGCTTGTGATTGTGTTACGGGATTGATGGGCGACGGCCCCCTCCGGCCCCCAGACGGCCGCACTCAGAGCCACTCAGCACGGGGACGGCGTGTCAGAGCCGCGGAGATGGTTATAAATCACCGGCCCGTCTGCAGACGCCCTGTCTGCGTATCGGAGCTTTTTTAACCTTGTTTTCCTTCCCGCTAACCTTTGCTGTGCTCCTTTTGATGTATGCCGCCATTACGGCTAATGGCACTTCTCTCACGTAAGCCGTTAGCGCTCGTTAGGCGGTGATCGGGCCGGCGGCAGGGGAATACATATGTGGGCTTAATAAATCAATTAAGCAACCAGCAGAGGAGACTGGAACCATATGAAAGGTTAAGCACCAGGATTCTGGCACCACTAAATGAACTCCAGTGGGCTTTAGAGACAGCGCAGACTCCGCAAGACCACTCCGGGACATGAGCGTGCCTCCATTATCAGCCTCGTTTAGAGAAGGGAAGGATGACGCGAGGATGGAGTGGATGAAAGGCGACGAGCACGGCAGACTTTAACACGTAAGGTCTGGGATTGAGCAACAAGAGCGGGCAAAATCAATTAAGAGTTAAGAATTGAAGAATTAAAACGGGGCAAAATAAATTCTTAAGCAAGAAAGAGAGGAGAAAGAGCGGCCATTTGAATTGAATTGGCCCAATGTTGGTCCAACAAATTTGACTCGAGTAAATGGACTTTGTTACTTGAGTATTTTGGCTACTTAGTACTTGTACCAGTATCAGAAGTATAAACAGCTTTTACTCTTTACTTGACTACCTTTGTGATTGAGTATCTGTATCTTAACTCCTCTACATTTAAATGACACTTACCGTTATTTGTTACGTTGTAATTGTGCGCGACAAGTCGGCATCTTTTTCTACCGTGGATTATTTTTGGTGAGGAGATATCAGCATCTGCAGAATGCTGAAGGTACTGGATGTTATTTATGAGCTAAATCACGTAAACAAGAATTAGTGGCTTAAAAATGCCAAGTGTTTAATTGGTGAAATTTGCACATTTGAGTTTGACTAAGGCAGTTTTGGTTCTTTTTAAATCCATTTTGTTCTTCCATTTTGAAACACATGGATGTAAAATTTCGTTCTATATCAGGAAATAAAACTTCATGAATAAAGAGTTTATAGTTTTTCAAATTTCTTGGTGTTTTCTTTGCCTAAATTCAGGAAGCGTAAAATACTTGGGGTAAAATGGGATACTTTTCTTAAATGGGACACACAAATTTTACAAAAATTTTACTCGTAGTGACTTGTAACTTGTAACAGAGTAATTGTTACAGTAAAGTATCTGTACTTTTATTCACTTTCATGGTTTTCAGGTACTCATTACATCTCTATTGATGACTAGTATAATCTGGACGAGTTATCATAGACTCATATATCAACTGAAAGTGAACTTTTCTTAATAGATACAGAACTTTGTGCCTCTCGTGAAGATGAAAACTAAAATGTGAAGCGCGTTTTGCTTTCTCGTTCAGAAATGTGTCAGAAACAAACTGTAGCTTAATAAACACATATCACACCAACACGGAACACACGTCTACAAAAAGCTTAGAACGTCTGTTTATCAATGATGTGTTTACTTCGGAGAACAAAGTTTACGACCAGATCACTAACGTCTGTAAAAGAAAAAAAAAACCTAGTCTCCCATAAAAGAGCAGCTTGTTTCAACTGTGGTGTGAAATCAGTGATGCGGCCACAGATGAAGACGTTTGCCGTCTCAAACGTGGCAAGGATGCACAATGGCTTCTTCATGGCCGAGTCTGGCGACTGTGGGAATCATTTAGACGGCGTACTCACTTTAGCGGCACTGATGACAGTGGCGGTGTAGGATTGGGAATTATCTCCACAGGCTCCGCCACGGGACTGATGACACCGGATCAGCTACACACACACACACACACACACACACACACACACAGACAGAACAGAGTCACATTATCATCCAGAACCTTTCAGCTCCCCGGCACTCATTAACCCGCAGAGGCCTGTCACGGTCCGCGCCAGAGCGTCTGCAGTTGGGCACAGTGAGGAAGGGGAGGTGGAGAAAGCCATTAATACGTTTCTTCATCCCGCTTCTACAAGCAAGACTCTCTGGAGTCGCCCTATTCAACAATTGAGCTCATTACCTTTACCAGACACACCGTCCCATCTGCCCATTATGAGCCTGAACCCACGACGGTCAATCAAGGGTCAATTATTTGACTTCGCCATGTTAGTTTCTACCCTTTTGACTGGGATTAAGAGTGGAAAAAGAACTAGAACATGGATTTCTGAAGCAGCACGGGGCTGATTCAAGCACACGACAAACTGGATCCACTTATCCATGTTTCAATTGTCATTAAAGTTATTAGAATTGTAGACGCTTTCAGACGCGTTCTGTTGTGTTTGGTTATCAGATGATCAGGCCAATTATTTTCAAAACTACAGCTGATGATAGAGGCCCGTGATTTAAAAAAAAGGTTGATAAAATACTCGTTTGAATCTGATTACTGTGGGTTACCGAATATGTGGGTAAGCGCACAAATATGACTAAGTTACTGCATTTAAACTACAGCTTTTTCTCTGAAAACAAGACTGACATTGAAAATAAGACCTAGTGATATTTTTAGGCCGATGAAAAACAAATTTGATGATAAAAAAAAAGGTAATAAAATACTCATTTTAATCTGATTACTGTGGGTTACCGCGGTATGAATTTGCGTTATTGTAAAACCAAATGCATAATTTAAGCAGCCCCGCCCCTAACACCCATTGGTTGAAATGCCAATCAAACGGATCTATCCGCTCCTCCTGTGACATACGTGTGTCTGTAGTGCCACAGTGTGGGTAAATGCAGAAATATGACCACATTTTTGCATTAAAACGTAAAAGCTGATAAAAATATGTGTAGGTAACGTTTTCTTCACATCACTCAAAAGATGTTTTTTTTTTCTTTTTTCCAAAGTTAACAAACAAACGTTTTTTCAATCAGTTAGATCAGCTGCAGAGTTCCTCAATGAAGCCTTCATTGCTGCCCATGGCTTAACACTCGGGCAGCATCCTTTGTGCCGACTACCTTGTTCTCAGCGTAGGCCAGCCATCGGCTTCCCAGAGCGATGGGGTTGAGGTTGGGTCCAGGACAGGGGAAACAGCCTACGGGACAAGAAGGAATAGCCAAACATCACCCGAGATCCACAACATGACATCGCAAACTTCCAGGATTGTCATAAGACATTGCAATCTACGAGACCTGTGCAAACTAAGCGTTTTAATTCGGCCCGTTGATCTTAAAAAAATTAAATGAAAGTTCCTCAAACATCCGGTTAATCCGGTTAAAATAATTTAAGTTATGAAGATGCATTTTATGTTCTTTTTGAGCACATTTAGCTCAACTATTTACACAAAATCTCCGTAAAAGAATTGTACAAACATATTTTTAACATTTATTTTTACACTGTCCGTCACAAAACAACGTTTTTGCATGTGCACGTTCAGGCGGTTCTTTTGCGGAGAACTGTCAGACGAACGTCACCACCGTGCTTCTCTATAATTTCCTTCTTTAGTTCAATGGCTGTTTTATATTAACACCGAGCTCTCACACTCATTTCGGCACATTTTCATTCATTTTCGTGCTTTCTGCTTTACTCCGCGCTTCCCTGGAATCCAGAGAGAGTTCAGTTCAGTAATCGTTCAAACGCGTCGATTTTTGTGCAAAAAAAAAATCAATAAAAAAATCATCGAAGGAGTCTTCGCACTACTTGTAGTAAAGTGATTTTAAGAATTTTGTGTTTTTAATTGATTTTAAGAGAAGTATTTTTAAGAATTTTGCGTTCGTGAACCAAGGTTATCACTGTATTTCTTCCACATCCCAAAATGTGCAATGTTCTCAATCCTGGTGCTGCTCCTTTGTCAAATGTCAGAACCCAATTAGTGGCCCGCGAATCAAAAAGTTTGCCCGCCCCGGTACTAGAGGTTAAACAAGGGTTGTGGCATTTGGCGAAAGCAGGACGGCTCCTGGTCCCATTAACAGCCAGACGCCCCGAGCCACGAGAGCATCCCGATGCCAAGCGGCTCGTCTGGATGAACAAACCTAATAAATGAGCACAGGACGTCCCCACCTTCCACCGTCCTCTGGCAGGAAGAGGTCATGGCAGCGTGAAGCGTGCTGACAGTCATTTATAGCGCGGAGGGGATGTGAAATACACGCAGACTGTAATTTAGGGTGTAGAGTCGGGAACTGAAACCCTGGTGAAGGAGTCTTGAGGTCAGCCACCAGCCTTTTGTGCCACGGCGGAGGCGGAGGAAGCCAAACGCCGCCAGATAGCGGGTGTTTAACACATCCGAGAGATTTCCATCAACCTCGGATTAGTCCCCGCGCTACGGAGTGAGGACCTCACTCAACGTCCCCTTCACTCGGTGGGGCGGAACAAAGGCTTGGCTATTCCCGATCAGCCGGCTAGTTGGCAAGTGGAAGTGTCCGTGATGTTGGATCCAGAGCGCAACTGCTTTCCAGTTTGTCAGGGAAGCTTTAGAAAAGCGATTAATGATGTAAAGGGTTATTAAACGTGCCGGCTTCCTGTGGCGCAGACATTGACGGGGAAGTCGGACAGACGATGGGGGCCATTAAAACAGCATTATTGGCAATTTGCATCGGGCGATTGCTTAAGTGGGCAGCGCGTCACGTGGTGGCATGGTCGGTTTCTTCTTGAGAAGCTAAACACGGGGACCTGGCATGAATCAGGGTCCCTAGAAGATCAAATTCAAGCACTTTCGAGGTCCATGTTTAAGTCATTCCAGCACCATACAGTTGTGGTAAGATGTGTATTTAAATCAAAACGAAACATTACCATTTTGAGGGAAAGTTTTTTCTAAAAAGTTCAACAAAACATCACGTTTTAGCGGTTACTAACTTTCTAAGTTTCACAAAAAGCAGCAGAACTTTTGTTCTTTGTTCAATATTGCAAATATAATCAAGTCTGATTATAAAAGGGTGCCTGACATTTTAATAGAAAAACAACAATTGAGTTTTAATATAAAAAGAATCTTTAAAACACATGTCAAGTCAATTAAAGTAAAAGCCGCTTTTGTGTCCCTACGGTCCTGCTTAATCTCATTTGTGGTTATATATAATAGTGGTAAAACATTTTGTCAAAAAAAAAAATCGGCACATTCAAATATAAAAATTATACAAATAATAGGATAGGGCTGCACGATTCACCTTAATCGAATCGATAACAGGGTTTTAACTCCCGCGATTACCAAACCTCAGGAGCCTAGGTTTTTTTTTACCCCGCCTCTGACGATTGAGTGACACGCCTATTAGCCAATCAAAATTGTCGAATCTCCCATTCCGGGCTTGCAGAAGTATCAGAAATGAGAATAAAACAAGGTTTTATGCAGCGCACCGTCATTCTGTCAGCAGTAAAGCAGTATATAGACTCAATATATAGAATATCTAAGTGCACACGAAGACACTTGACCACACGAAGAACACTTGTCGGTCAATAACAACGGTGGAACTTTTTGGTTTCGCGAACAACGACGTGGAAATGTGTCGACGTGCCGTGGCCAGATCTAGAGGAAACAACTCATTTATACCAGCATCTTGATAATCACACCAGTAATAATAGTAATATAATAGTTTTGTTTGGTGATTGTTCCTTTTGTTTGACAATGTTTCAAATAGTGTATTTTCCATTTTGCCTTTTTGTTCTATGCCATCATGGCCTTTTTTTGGTGTCAGTGAAATGTGTGCAATGCAAGTTTTATGTTTACTAAATGCCAGTAAATTACTAGATTTATATTGTTTTCTAATTCACAGGAAGAGGGTTAAACAGGGTAAAACTCTAAACTTTTTCATTTTCTGCCAGTGACAACATAGTCTGATTTACTTTCCAATAAGAGATCAGTTTCTACTTTTCTGTGTCTCAGATTGTTCAATTAAAAAACAAATGACTAAGTGGTTATGTTCCATTCTTATTCTTTGGCATTTAGGTTCAGGTACTGTTCTTAATAATCACGAAGAATCAAACAATCTCATTACCTCAATCACTTTGTATGTAGTTTATTTAACCCTCTGTGTTGTAAAAGTAACAATATATATTACTCATAATTTTAGTTTTATGCACTTAAAAGTGAAAAAAAACGAAAATCGCACTGTCATCGCAAAAAAAAAAAAGAAAAAGCAATTAATTTGTTCTCAAAATCGTGCAGCCCTAGTGCTTGCATACATAATTAAGGAATGATGTGCTCTTTATAATGTGCTCACGGTTTATACTTCTGGACCTTCACTTTCAAAAATAATTGTGGAACCGGACCGCTTTAAATTTCAGTTGAATGGAAAAAAAACGCAAACTCCTGTAAAGTTCTCCACCTAAAATCTAGCATGTGAGTCGGTTTGGGGTGTGACGGCGTGGAGCAGTGATGGCTTGTGGGGGCTTCAGGGGGGATTGAGGCTTTAATGAAGTCGGTGTGTGAAAAAGATTCATCAAGACTGGGTTTCCTGCTTGGCGAAGGCCCGGATCAAAGCAGCAGAGAGAGGTCGCGGAGGTCAAGTTCAGCAGACACATCGATAATCTCAAGCACTTACTTGTCACAAAGAACTTTTTCATGAAGGTGCAACTGTCGAAGGCCGCGATCTTCTCCTGAAGACTGACGACGAGAATC
Source organism: Paedocypris sp. Pulau Singkep (assembly GCA_017309775.1). Classification (NCBI taxonomy): domain Eukaryota; kingdom Metazoa; phylum Chordata; class Actinopteri; order Cypriniformes; genus Paedocypris; species Paedocypris sp. Pulau Singkep. The sequence continues at coordinate 898,118 of MU204210.1, forward strand.
CTATGGGTGAGGAGAGTGAGGGAAGAAAAAAACGAAAGTGAGAAAGTGAAACGGTGAAAAGGCACATTTACCTTTTGTTGCAGTGGAGGTCGTAGATGGGCGTTTTAAACTGGATGGACTTGACCATCTCTCCCGTGCGAAGAGAATAAAGGTCCACGCAGCAATACGGTGGGCTGGTCCTGCACAACACACACACACACACACACACACACACACACACATTGCCATCACCAGATGCGGAAAAAAAAAGTTCAAAAACAGTGGAATAACACGTTTGAACATTTCCCAACATTTAAAAATTCAAACCCATTTCCAAAAAATAAATAAATAAAACAGGAAATGGGAAAAAAGCTAATAAATTCTAAACAAAAAATAACAGACATCTTTTAGACGGGGAAAAAATCTAAAAGTTCTGATTATTTCACTGAGTTATTTCAGGCATGAATGTGAGATGCAGTACTATTTGCGCATTGCAAAAGGTTCAGTTTTATGTAGAAAACATATGCATACACAGGTATTTATTTATACACAGACATGCACGTGCATATATACACATTTTGTACTAATAAATACATACAGATAGACACACATAGTTATATATATATACTGTAATCGTATATTCAATATTGTATACATATACTGCATAAATATTGTACTATACAATTGGTGTGTACGAGTGTGTGTGTGTGTGTGTGTGTGTGTGTGTGTTGACCCAAGATGATCTTGAGGGACTCAAAAGACACCGAAATAATTAAATGCATTGTTGTTATATTTATTTTTATTATGAATATTATTATCATTATTAGGCACTCGCCATCACCAATGGCAATTATTATTGTTCGTTGTCTGTGACTATTATTAATCGTTTTTTTTTTGGGAAAAAAGTGGAAAACCCACCCAGACCCAGACCCAAAATCTAAATGGGACAAATTCGATAATATAAGAATCGCCCCGGTCACCCCCTCAGAGACAGGCCCTATGTTGTCATTGCTCGTGCAGAATGTGAGGAATTCGGCATAAAATGGCCCGTAACCCGTAAACAAAACGCCATTTCAAAAAAGTGCTAAGTTTACGCAACGCGCGTCGAATCCAATAGCACTAGACCCGAACTGATCGGAGTTAGCGTTGTGGAGTTATTAGCGATGTGGATGTTATTAATGTTGCTGTTATGGGTATTTATTTATTTATTTGTATTACAGTGGTACCCCGACTTACAAATGTTCTTTCTAACGAAAAACCAGAGTTACGAAACGCATGGCCGCAAAATTCCCAAGTTGTCTCCCAAGTTGCAAAAAAAAATGTGCAGGCTTGAATGTAAGTGTAAAAACAGTTGTTTAATCCTCACGCACATCAAATAAACAAAAATAAAACCTCTGTTTAGTTTCAAATGTATTGCTTCAAATGAGCTGGTATTCTCCTAGAATGGCTTCTGCGCGTCGAGCATTGCCATAAAGAGAGGCGTAGCGGTTTCAAACTCATTTAAACACAAAACTAATTTTACACATAAAACACATAAAACTTGCAAATAAGCTGATAGAAGTTTGCGGAACATTCTGATGACGCTAGTTTCGTGTCTGTGTGACGTCATTTCAAGATGGCGGTCACCGTTCATGTGAGATTGTCCGCTGTATTATTATAAACTGTACCTTAATAAATATAAAGAATTGGCAATTTAAACAACCACTTTGTAACATGTTTTTTTTATTTTTATTTTTTTATTACGTTATCATTTGTAAAAAAAAAAAAAAAAGTTTGCCTGAATTCGCAAACTCATGGCACGGATTAGACGAATTGCATGTAAAACGCGGCTCAGCTAACGAAATTCCCGCCTAATGAAACAGATTAATTTCGTAAGTCGGGGTACCACCGTACTATTGTTATTATTATTATTGTTGTAACCACACAAAATCCCTTGATTGTCTGTGTGTCCTATTATTGTTGTTATTGTTACTGTTATTATTGTAACCACACATAATTCCTTGATGGTCTTGTGCAAACTTGGCCATTAACCCTTTAATGCACGGTACCAGAAAGAGCGCTTAAAACATTTTTTTTTTTAAACGAACGTAATACTTGGCATCAAAAGAAAAATGGAAAAAAAAAAAAAAAAAAAAAAAATTTATAAATATGAAAAAAATTAAAAATGCAATAAAAATTAATAGAATTAAAACAAAAATCAAAACATTGACATGTTTCCGGGCATATTCAAGAATACCACCAGACACAACTTTCTATGGAAGAAAAAAAAAATTTTCGGGTAAAAATATTGCCCCGCCCCCGGTAGATAAGATTTTTGATATTTGGGAAAAATTGGTATTGATCCCAAATATTTGGACATTGGACAATACAAACTGCTCTGGAAGCCTAATTAAGCAGTAAATTGGCGCCACCTGGTGTTCCAGCATCAAATTACATCTAAAAGTAAACAGTGGAAAAAAAAAGTGAAAAATATTTTTTTGAAAACCCATTAAAAACATCATTGAAGGGTTAAAGCTCATTCTGATATACCATGTAGACACACATACACAGATTCAGAACGCGGAATGTGCGTAGGATGAAAGGGGGCGTGGCAGCGACGACAACAACAGCGCGACGAGGTTTAAGACTACAGCAGAGGTCTCTTCATAGATAAAGCACGTAACCTGCGGCGTGACCTGAACCTGACACGAGGTCATCTGCTCTCTTCCTCCATCAGCAAGATGAGCGCCGAGGGAAAGAGACGCATATTAATCCTCATTACGTGTCCAGCACTCAGAGCGGCCTGCTGTATTAACCAACTTAACACAGCGCTCTTCTTCCTGCAGGACATTACTGCTGTGGTCAATCGGGGGACATCAGCACATCTAAGGACCACGGGCTGGTATCACTATTGCCATTTTGCCGTGTACGAAGAATACGAAGCACGACGTTGGGAAAAGTGGCGCCACCTGTGGTCATGTGACCTACAGGCCCAAAAACTTTGGGATAAAAAAAAAAAAACGGAAATAATGCGACGCAAAGTTGCCACCGATTAAAAATCCATTATGGCGACTTTCCTTTAATTAATTTTTAGTCACAAACGAAACTTTACCTAATTTTAAAACAAGAAATTCTACTCTAAAAGTCATTCCAATTCTAAAAGATGAGATAAAAATTATGTTTGTAATGAAATGTGTAAAATGTCCTTTTATCATAAGAATCCAATTTATGCTTTCGCCTACAATATCTGCTATTGGAAAAATATTTGGCAACAATGCTAATTCAGTAATTAAGACATGTTTCACCTAACTGGAATGTCTAGTTATTCCAAAACATGCATTTAATGAGTAAACACAGCATGGAAGAAAAAAAAAAGAAAAAAAAAAAAAACAATATTACTCACAAAACGGCAAATACAATTTTCGCGATACAGCATTTTTCATGTTCTGTTCAAATCGAAGAATTTCGGGATGACGTATGTTGATAAATAATACAACGCAAAGCTCTCAATGTAGAAGCCATTACAGCTGCTTAAATTGCCTAACTGGAACTTAAAAACCGGAATTTAAAGAGACATATCCAATTCCTTTCTAAAAGAAGACACAAAAAATCTGTTTGTGGGAACGAAATGAGCAAAATTTCCATTTATCGTAAGAATTTACGGTTTCGACTTACAAGTTGTAATGTATGAAAAATGAATGATGCTAATGTATTGTTTATTTGCTAATATGCAAATTTAGTAATTTGGATATATGTCACCTAATTAGCATGCCTACTCGTCCTCAACAACGATTTATGCTTTCAATGAATAAACACAACATTACACAAAATGTAAATTTTTTTTTTCCGTTGACATAATCATTTTCCTTTCGACTTAAAAAGTCTGATTTAAATAAAACGTGTGAAATATCTGTTTATCGTAAGAGTCCAATTTACAGATTTGCCTACAATTCCTACTATTGAAAAGGATGCAAATTTATTACATTTAGCAAATATGCAAATGTAGGCACTTCGTTTAAAAAAAGAAAGAGCAAGATAAGCCAAGCGAGTGTGTGGAACAACAGACATCAGACGAGCCGATCGAGCGTTTCCTGAATGGACGTGATCAATAGCTCGCGCGCTATTGACAAAGCAATCGTCCTCGGAAGCGAGCGCTAATGATTTCGCCATGTCTGACTCTTGATTCCAGCGACTGTCTGCCGCTCGGAAAGACGCGATTATATCATACATCATACATTAGCATTAGCATCCCGTTTGGCAATAAAGCCAGCGGCGCTTGAGTGCTCCTGCAGCGCTAATGCAACGCAGCTTCGGCGAAAAGGGTTCGACTCCAGTCTATTAACTGCTGCTCTAATGACAAAGGAGCAATTACAAAGCCGTGAGCAGATGATTCCGGACTCGTGAACACTCGGCGAGAGTTTAAAAGCGTTGATGTTCAAAGTTTTAGCGGTCACGGGCCACTCTTACGCCAAGACGTCAAACCACAAAGTGTGGAGCATGGAAGTACATGAACCGTAGATGAAAATGAATACATTCGCATCCTTTTCCATAGTAAAAATTGTAGGCGAATCTGTAAATTGGACTCTTACGTCTTAAGTCGAAAGGAAAACGACGAAGTCTGCTTTTAAATTCCACTTTGTGATGGACACAACAGAAAATGTAGTTAAAGCAAAGTCGCTCTTCCAGCTTTGTGTCGCATTATTTATTATTAACTTGAGTCATTCTGAAATTGTATGTTTTGAACTGAACGTCTTGCACGTTTCGATGCGAAGAAAATTGTGTCGTGGTAAATATTGTAATTTCAGTTGTGTGAATAACTGTGTTTTGTATAATGTTGCATTTTTTTCATTGTAAGCAGAAATCAATGTTTAGGACAACTAGACATGCTAATTAGGTGACGTATATTCAAATGCCTACATTTGCATATTTGCCAAATAAATTAATACATTCGCATCCTTTTTAATAGTAGAATTTGTAGCCGAATCTGTAAATTGGACTCTTACGATAAACTAATATTTTACACGTTTCACTTCGAGCAGACTACTTAAGTCAAAAGGAAAACACCGAAGTCTGTTTTTAAATTCCACTTTGTGATGGACACAACAGAAAATGTAGTTAAAGCAAAGTCGCTCTTCCAGCTTTGCGTCGCATTATTCATTATTAACTTGAGTCATTCTGAAATTGTATGTTTTGAACTGAACGTCTTGCACGTTTCGATGCGAAGAAAATTGTGTCGTGGTAAATATCGTAATTGCTGTTTTTTGAGTAACTGTGTTTTGTATAATGTCGTGTTTTTTCATCAAATGTCGAGGTCATGTAGACATGCAAATTAGGTGACATATCCAAACGACTAGAAGCTGGAGGCGTGTCTTGACGTAGTGACTGATGACGAGCCAGAGAGGCTTTTATTTTGTCGTTGTTTTGCACAGAGCGATGTTTTGAGAGCGCTGGCGAACAGCTGCGATGGGACGGCGGCTTGACGTCGGGACGAACAACTACATTTTTTTAGGGAAGCGTAAGACAGGCGCGCTGTTCCCGTGTGGCGATGGATGGAGGTCAGAGGTCAAGAATGCAGCTGTGGGTCCGTGTCTCTAGAAGATTGTGGATTGAGGGAATCGTAGCCATGGCGTCGCAGGGCAGAAACAAACACTGATTGGTCGACAACTGGGTTCTTTACGGGACAAATCACGGCCCGTCAGACCAAGTCGCTCCATGTGCATTATCAGTTTTGTGTCAGTTTAATGCCAGGCCTAATTTGGATAAACAATATTCTTTTTTACATTTATTATGCTAGTTATATTTGCTGACCTGCAGGTTTTCATTTGTACCTTTTTTGACTTTCATCAACATTTTTAAATAAGTACTTTGAGAGTGCTGAAAGGCTCCGCTAAATAAAAAAGAATCATATTCATTATTAAGTTCAATTATTATTCATATTATAATATGAATAATTATATAAGTTCATTATTATGTTCAAAAACTTGAGGGGCGCTTATAAATGACAATTTAAAATATGTGCATAAATATAAGCGAGTTATGTTTGCTACAAGTTAGGTTGGTTAAATAAAGAAAAAATATCATTTTAAAAGAGAATCAACACATTTTAACCAGAAATGTTAGATTTTACTCACAAATGCATTGATAAGTGTTGAGCAGTATTGTGGTTTATTCAGAAGCGCTTGACGACATTTTGGATGAAAGCATGTGATAAAGGCTCAGTGATGCCTTGAGGAACAGCCAATCAAAAAAGTCGGAAAACTCAAGAAAAAACGTTGCGTGCCACCGTCCGTACTCATCTCCACGCAATCACGACCGCGTCCTGTCGTGTGAAAGCAGAACGTCTGAAAAAGACATTAGTCTGCATTTCCACTCCATTCTGCGGCACAGAGAGAAAGTGAGAGAGAGAGAGAGAGAGAGAGAGAGAGAGAGAGAGAGAGAGAGAGAGAGAGAGAGAGAGAGAGAGAGAGAGAGAGAGAGAGAGAGAGAGAGAGAGAGAGAGAGAGAGAGAGAGAGAGCGAGAGAGAAAGAGGAAGAGAAAGAGAGGGGGCCAGAAGAGAGACAAAGATAGAGAGAGAGACATACATAGAGAGAGAGACAGAGTGATAGAGAGAAAGAGAGACAGAAAGACAAAGATAGCGAGAGAGAGAGAGAGATAGATAGATAGAGAGACAAAGATAGAGAGAGACAGAAAGATAGAGAGAGAGACATACATAGAGAGAAAAACAGAGTGATAGAGAGACAGAAACAGAAAGATAGTGAGAGAGAGAGGAAGAAAAAGAGAGGGAGAGAGACAGAAGGGGGGAGCATGACAGAGAGAAAGAGAGACAGAAAGACAAAGATAGCGAGAGAGAGAGAGAGAGAGAGAGAGAGACAAAGATAGAGAGAGACAGAAAGATAGAGAGAGACATACATAAAGAGAGACAGAGTGATAGAGAGACAGAAACAGAAAGACAGACAGAGAAACAGACAGAGACAGAGAGAGAGAGAGAGAGAGAGAGAGAGACGGTTCCCAAAGAGCTGAAGATCCCTCCGGATTCAGACGGGGAGATTAATAGAGGCATTTAACTTCTCAAACTTGTCTTAAAGCCCCTATTCATTGATTTCAATAAATTCCGGGTGGGATCAATCTAATTTAAAGCATTTTAGAGGCGATGTGACACGGGTGATGTGCTTTCAGGTTGATTAACGGGACAATGATGGGCCTGGAGAAAAGAATCATCAAATTGGCCACTTGGATTGTTTGCCTTTATGCATCGTAACTAATGGCCCGGTTCTAATGGACACGGTTGTGGTGCGTCTAATACGATTTCCTCTCGCTGAGAATCGAGATTTCGGTTCGAAAGCGCCAGTAAATTTCAATTATTGTTGCCATATCATATCAGAGTTTCAGTGTAACACACTTTTAGGTGATAGAGCACAAATATTACAATCCCTCCAGTGACTTCGTTTTCCGGCCTGACAGCATTAAAAATATTAATTATACATGTATTTGTCTGTGTGTGTGTGTGTGTGTGTGTGTCTGTGTGTGTGTGGGTGTGTGGGTGTGTGTGTAAAACATAAAAATATATGCTTTTTTTTGTTAAGTAGTAAAGCCAATTACGTAAAAAAAAAAAAGGTCGAAATAATTGTTTTTATGTTACTGAAAGACTTTTGTTTCTGTAAAAAAAAAACAGGAATTATTCCAAACATTAATTTTCTGACATTATTAAAAGTCAGAAGATATTACAGTATTACCGTACAGTGAACCCTAGGTATACCGTGGTTCGACCATCGCAGATTCACCACTTTTTCACTATGACTAAAAGCAATAGATTGCGTAAATGTCTAGAAAATTAAAAAATAGCCGCGATATATGAACACCCCAAACATTTCGATAATTCTATTAATAATTAGTAATATCTGCTCTTACTGATGGTTCGTTGCTTTACATGTGACTTTACATCATGGCATTATGTCGACGTTCTAATGGCTTAACATTAGAACGGCTTTGCAGCTCTGCAACCTCGCGAAGGAGTTGAAAGAATTGTCAGAAGAGTGGGACGAGGCTACGGTTCATCCTCTGCAATTCTGCAATAAAACAAAACTCTGTTACTACGACTTCGGAAGAACTTGAAGTGTCCCAGAAAAAGAATAAATACGTTCGTAAATATGTCCCTACTTCGCGGATTTTCTGCTATCGTGGTCGGGCTCGGAAATGATCTACCACAATAAACGAGGGTTCACTGTATATCAATACATAAATCAGTATAGAAATTAGAATTGTACATTTTATAACGTTTCAGTAAATTTTTTGAACTTTACAATATCGTAAACTAATGTTGGTTTTCATTGTATTCCTTGAATTTTATTGTTTTCATTGTAATTTCCAATTTCATGCCTTGACACAATGACAATAAAGGCATTCTAGTCTCTTCTATTTAGTTGTGTTACAAGACATGTGATACAATGACAATGAAGGCGTTCCGTTCTATTCTATTCTACTCTACTCTTACAAGACAACCATTCCGGGATTTGGAAAATTCCATGGATCTAAATGAAAACCGGCGAGTGGAAGTGAAAGTAAAGCAGCCAAATTGGAAATCAAAGCCGGTGTTTCTCACGAGCTGACGTCGTCGTATCCTCGAAGCGCTTGCGTGAGTTTTCGGAATGCGAACGCCGATTACGTGGTTGGGAATCGCGAAACAAACACCAGACAACAGACACATGCTGAAAAACGACGCTATGGCAACAAAAAGACGTGGTGAGATTTCCTCGGCGATAAGGCGAGCGGCTTGGATTCGTCTCGCGGGGTTTGTTCTCCTTCTCCAAACATGGGAAACAGATGCTTCGCTCGAACGCGAGATGTTCCCGTTTCCAAAGGTGTTTGAGGAAAATTAAGGCAACTCTGATCTCTGGAGCGTGATAAGTCCCCCCGTATTGATTTAGAACCGCCATTCCCAAGCACAGAAACGTGCAAACACAGATGAGAACAATTACTCTATTTTTGTAGCCAACAAGTTGGGTGGGTGGTTAAGGAGACGTTTTGGAAAAAGAGGGTGGGGGGGGGGGGGGGTAATAAAGGAGAAAAATCTGTCACAATTTTGCGCCTTCTCTTTCTTTCTGCCCTCGCCTTTCTCAAGCCGGGCTTCGACACACAACAAACGCAGGCCACATCACAGGCTTCTGGGGGCCGGAGGGGGCCCTTTGATTTCGGCACGCCGTGGGCATTAGCGGGAAAGTAATTAGGGTAAAAAGTTCAACCGCAGCTCCATGTCTGCGGCGCTGCCAGAAATACATTTCCTCCCCTTTGCGCCGGGATCGCCGCAGATTCACATGCATATTGGAAACACATTGACGCGATGAGCTGCTGACACGTCCGTGTTTACGGGGTTGGATTCACCGGGGATGGAGGGAGGAATGGAGTCGGGATTGGGGAGAATTCAGGGCTGTTGATACCTGCTCAAAGCGAAGCCAGGATGTGTGACGATTCTACAGAACGTGTGTGGCGATAAAATATGAAAAATAGGAATCCATTTACAAAAAAAGTGAACAAAAATCCACAACTTGGCAACGTCCTTCACAATAGTAGGGTTTTTAAAAAAAATCACTTTGTTTGTAAAATGGTCTTGGTTTATTTGTACTTTTGGTATTTTTATTTGGTATTTTGCACATATTGCAAATTGGGAGATGAGTAAAGCGCCATTTGACAAGAAAAGATATGAGTGTGGTTAACGAAACTTCAATTCGTGAAATCGAAATCTAATTATATTTAGCCAAAACTAATGCTGAGGTAAACATTCGTCGCTTTGAACTAACTTGGATTGTATTTTATGCTACGAAGTACGATTTTTATTTAAATCTTAAAAGACATTATTAAAAAAAAAGAGAGAGAGAGAGTATTATTCATACAAATGTCACACACACTTTTTATTCATCCATCACACACATAATTTTAAGGCCAAATTTCTGTGCATTTATTATGGACGGGAGAAACTGCCTAAATATAAGAAAAAATGAGTGGGGTTTCATTTTTTCGCAATACTAATGGGTCGGTCATGATCATGTGTGTTACTTTTGGGTGGGGCCAAGCCTCAGAAACCAATGAGAGTCACCCCTGGGTGGAGCCACAGGGTTGAGGCCATGTTTAGTTGCATTACTTATGGGTGAGGCTATCTAGGTTCACGTGGGTTAGATGTGGGTGGGGCCAAGTTCATAGCCAGTATTTAGGAGTGGGACTGGGTTCGTGTGCACAACTAGTGGGAGGAGCCAGGTGAACTTGCATTCTTCAGGCACGGACACATTCCAGTGTAATATTTGAAGGCGTGGCTTGAACTAGGTTTTACTTGAATAAAAAGTAATAAATAAAAAATGCAAGTAAAATATTTCCAAAATATACCTGCCACTAAATAACTGTTTATTTGCTCATTATAAATAGTTTATGCTTGTGTTTGAGTGCGTATGAAGCCCAGTGAAAGTTGCTAAACTCAAAGACGTAAACGATATTTACCAAAAAAAAAAAAAAAGAATCATTCGTCACGTCGTACATCAACCCTCAAGAACGGAGGCCACTTAATTCCTACATTTGCACAATCATGAAAAGGATGAAGTTACATGCCCGCGTGGCTCCTCGGCAATTAATCGGAAAGATAAGACCACGTCAGCTCATGGAAAAGCCATCGGAGGCGAGTGCCCTCGAAAAACTGGGAAAACTTCAAAGTGGCGAGATTCCCGTCCTGGAAGAGCTTGAGTTATGTGGCTCTCCGGCCGGCATGAAAGGGAACACGGCGATGATCCCAGACCCCACAATGCACCTGGCCTCAGCTTTCCACATAACGTGACGGGTGGAGGATCCATCATGGGAAGGAAGCGCATTCATCTAGAACATGACGGCAAGAATTAGGGCCGTGTCTGTCAGACCTATCAGCAGATCATAACGCCTACACGGAACGACACCCAAACACCGGGAAGAAAAGACGGATGTGGGATGGGAAGGAGAACGTGTGCGAGCTGGAGTGTTGACCTCTCAGCGACGTGTTTCACTCCCCGGGCTTCCAAATAAAAGGATAAGACGTCTGGGATGAGAAATAGTCGTGAGGGGAATTTATCGAATCGTTTTCAACGTCCGCAAAAGCAAACACGGGTTGTAATGAAGGCCGATGCATCAAACACGGGAGCAGGGAGAAATGAGAAGACCAAGTGTGTGGTGTGGTGGGCTGGAAAATATTTGTTTCTAAATGAATAATGATACTAAAATATAGCTGAACGCAGCAATCGAGGGGTTCGAGTCTTTTTTAATTATGCAAAGGAATAAGGGTGTGGATATAAACAAAAAATAACACGCATTTAACTGCAGGATAATAGTACAAAGAACAATGCTTAAGAAATAAAAATATATGACCTTATATTGCAAAAATATACTCTCATAGTTATTTAGTCTTATAGTCCTTTTTACATGTTTTATTCTTCTAATAACAGTTCTATAATAGTAATAAATTATTCTAATAATAACATTATTCTAATATACCTGCTTCCTACATGGTGCGATTAGACTCCAGAATTTTAATTGCCTGAAACTGTGGTTATGACGGGCAGCGCTACTTATTCATTCATGGTTTGTGTTTGTTTATTATGATGTGTGTTATTGTCATATTTGTTTATTTATTTAAATGTATTTAAATTATTTAAATTTGTTCCTGCTGTTGTTGTTCCCCGCTGTGGGACTAATAAAGGCTTTTTCAATTCCATTCAATTTAATTCAATTCAATACAATTCAATATAGTTACAGCTAATATACACATTTCTAAAATTATTAAAACATGTATTAAAGTCACATTCGTTAACCCGCATGGCTGAATTAACCATAAAGAAAATAAATATGATAAAACGATCATTCTTAAACAATAAATTACAAGGTGAAATGAAGGAAAGTCTTGGTACTAAAACTAAAAAAGTAATACTAAAATGAATTATATGCCAGTCGTAGCTGGTTGAGAAAATTACAGAATTAATGATACACATGTTTACTGATTATTGATTACAACTTAGTGTGAAAGTCAGTGATACAAAGTCAGTGATTTTGGTTTTAACTGATTATAAATGAATGAATCCGAAAAATTATTATAATAGTAGTTTAAATTAAAAAGTTAGCGCGAGTGTCTAACGCTTTTGTCAATGAAAATATAAATAACTTAAAACTAATCAGAAATACACTCTACACACTCGGCTAATGTGGTAAATGACTATTCTAGACGTAAATGTCTGGTGTTTGGTGCAGTATCTACATAAGTGTATAGAGGATCATTTCCCATCATTCCAGTGTTTTAATGGTACAATGTGTTTGCTAATCATGTCAGAAGGATAATGTATGATTGTAAAACTGCTGGAAACTGTTTAGCTGGTTAAATTCAATCAGAGTAAGGGCCGCCCCCACGTGAAACTTGGGCCAGAAATCCCAAAAAAAAATCCAAAGTGGGGGGGGTTAAAACAAAAATGTGAAGATAGCAAGCAAAAAAATAAAAAACAAACGTAAATGTGAAGCATTTTCTCACGTTTCTTTTCTACGTTTGATATTTTTGGCACTAATTTGATTCCATACGATTGGTTCTCTTTGCGTTTGCACCCGCCTTTCTCTACAAGCTCTGACTTTGATTGAATGTCGTCGCTGTTGTGGCTTTTGGGAAAGTGACTGAAAAACTCGTGAATCCTGTAGAAAAAACCCAAAATAAACATTCTGTAAGTGCAAAAGTCCAGTTATGTACTTATGTGTGCATAAATGAGGGAACATGCCCCATAGTCCTTTTTAGACAGACACGAAAGGCATTTTTGTGTAGTTTTAATTCGTTGAGGAAAGTGTCAATAAATGTAGTATTTGTTCCTGAGCGGGAGTTTTTATACAGTTCTCGTTTCCTTTCCGAGAAAAACAGCACGTGTACGTACAGCACTTGGTCGTGTACAGCACTTTGTTGTTTTTAAGGTGCTTTATAAAAAAAAGCTGAATTGATTGAATTGGAAAAAAAAGTCATTGACGAAGACCACATCGTAATTATTTCGTCAATGAAATGAACACTGCACTGGCCCCGCCCTCTAATCATGACATCACAAGCAACCCAGCACCAGTTTTGGCAGGCTCTCGCAGTCCCAGTGGCTTTGTGTGTCTCTAGAAAGACACACACACACACACCCGTGTAGAATGAACAGACGGCGATGGGTTTTTGGCCAGAGTGTTCCCATAAATCCACTGGTGAGGTTGCTGGTGCGCACCTCGGCTGATCTCACAGTTCCGGGTGTGATGGCGAGAGAGTAACAGGCTCATGGGCTCTAAAAGCATCACTTCCCAATCCCCCTTAATCCCGTGTCTAATACAAACGCACTGAGATTTATCATTTAATACACTTAGAGAGGATTTCTCACATCTCAATAAAAAAGCACAGCTTAATAGCGCATAAGTCGCTTTATAAATAGTGGCCGGGTTCCTGCTCCTCCCTGCTATTGTGTAATTAATAGCCGGGCCGCGGACTTCCATTTCTCCTTCTTTTAGGAATAAAGCTCCGGCTGTAGATGATGACCATGTTTGGAGTGGCAGCGATAAAACGGTCTTTTGTGTGGCCGTCACTGGACCGCCCGATCGGCGAGTGTGGGGGTCAAAGGTCAAGACTGAAAGCAGACCAGCTGTGATCTCCGCGGCGACGGAGGGACGCATTAGACGAATGAAAGACGAGGAAAGATGAGCGGAAAAAAAAAACATCCTCTCCATGGCGACGAAGAGATGTTTACCGCCTGCCCGACGTTCTCGCCATCAGCTCGGAACCTTCTAAATCGGTCTTTTAAATCGGATTTTTTGGGATGAAGATGATATAGGACTTTGATAAACCTTTATCATAAGAAGTCTACGTCCGTGTACAAAACAGTGTTGTTACAAAACTAGAAACAGCAAATTCGACACAATACTTATAAAGGTGTCAATACTCGATACCATTTTTGATACCACGTGGAAATGCAGCAACTATGTCAGGGTCTTCATTTTTTTTAGAAAATTATACGTACATAAGACTCACATAAAACTTATAAAACTCTCATTCCGTAAGAATAATTTAAAAAAAATGATATATACTCAACTTAAAAGCTTTTTGAAAGATTAAATTAAAACATAATGAGTTTGGTAGGAGCCCTCTATTCCAAACCAAATATGTATGTAACATGTATAAGAACATTTTATTTGTTTTCCAGAAAAAGCTGGTGGTGTGGTAGAAGGATGTGAGTGAGTTTTCACTAGAGATTGTTGGTCCTCAGATTCCTTCTGGTGCTTTAAAAGAAATATTACAACAAAAACATACAAAAATGTTTCTAAATGTGTGAGATCAGATGTTTAATCCAAATCTAAAGCATAGACAACTATTGTGCAAACGTGCATCACACCATCACGGACAATACAAGGATTGATTTTACATACATTTCTAGTATTATTATTATTATTATTATCGCTCCTCAGATGTGTTCAAAACACTTCTTATCAAGTTAAAACAAATACTAACTTAATATTAATTATTATTAATTTAAAACGTTAATATGAAAACAGTTACTTCTCAAATTTTTTTTCTACACGTCTTCATCTCGGTACACAAGGTGTTAGTATCGATGCTTTTGGGTCACAGCATTGTATCGTTTCTGATTTTCAGTATCGACACTTATTACATTATCAATCTTTTTGATAACACTAGTACAAAAACATGCTAAAGTGTGCATAACGTGAACTAATCGTTTCACTTCAAAAACTAAATACATTTTCCCGAATACCGTTTCATACAAACTGTCCGAAATGTTTTAAAAAGTTGTTTTCACTATATCCAATATAATTACCGTACCGAGATCCGTTTAATTGACGTGTTACAACGCTAACCTTATAATATCTCGCAGTGGAAGAATAAAAACAAATGTTAAAAAAACTAAAAACATTTTCCCAAATATTGTTTCATATCAATTTTGTCTGAAATGCTTTATTTAAAGTTGTTTTCAGTATATGCAATGAAATTACAACATCTGTTTAATTGGCAAGCGTAATAAAGATAAATGCAGTTTTTAATACAGGAAAAACTTAAAAAAAAAAATAATTCAGAATATCGTTTCGTATCCATTATATTTATCAATTATTTTTCAAAATATATTATAAAATATTTTAAAAAGTTGTTTTCACACTACGCAATAACATTAATTGATTTCTTTAATTGTCATGTGTATATCATATATGCATGGATGGATAAAAGCTTGTGTGTGTAAATTTCAACATATTTAATCTGCTTGCGTGTGTGTGTGTGTGTGTGTGTGTGTGTGTGTGTAATATTTGATATAAGTTAAAGTATAAAGTTCAAGTGCATGTTCAAATATACGTAATTACCGCACACACATTTATTTAGATCCACACGTGAATTCAAACGAAGTAGAAAAAAAGACATAAAAAGGTAAAAAAAAAAAAATACATAAAAGTCTTTCTTCTTTGTGAAGAGACGCATCTTGCCCTCGTGACCTTGACCAGCTCCTGCTGTGAGGACGATGTCCAGCAGATCCCAGCATCATTTACACTCGAAACACCATCCACTCCACTGCGAAAACCGTTTTGACGCGTGAGCTTTTCCCTTCATTTGCAAGTTCGACCCGCGGAGCCTGTGTGGGCCAAACGTACAATCTGCTTCCCATTTGAGTGTCGAGAGCAAGTCCACACAGGCACTAGACAAACGCTGTTATTTCAAAACGATTATACGCTGAAAATTGCGTGAGGCCTTTCGCCGGCTTCACAAACCGTTTCAGTGGCGTGAAAAGTGGGGGAAAAAAAACGAAATTTGACTGGGATGGTGGTCTCCATCAAAGTGCGCAGAAGATGGAGGAGAAGTTTAAGAGGCGACTAACGGAACCGGACCGGACCTTCTGCGCAGTGTTAATTGACAAAAAATGTTAAATTAAATTTTAGTCATAGTCTTTTGACTAAAACTCAGTTTTGTTTTAGTCCCAAATGAGTCATCTTAATTTTTTTTTGTTTTAGTATAATTTTAGTCGACTAAAAGATCACAACATTTTAGTCCACTCGATTACATTATAGATTTAGTCAACGAAAATATAAGTGCGATATATTCTAAATGTGTACTAAAGTTGCTATGTCGAAGAAATCCAAATACGTAGCCAACTATGAACATGCAAAATACATACAACAATCTTACTTATTTGGAAAAACATTTATTTTTCTTGAACTTAGTTTTCATGAACTTTTCTTTCAATCCAAATAAATGTATTCTCATAAATGAAACCTCAACAAAGAGTAAATTAAATTCAGTGTCCTGATTGGTTCTCTTTGCGTTTGCACCCGACTTTCTCCACAAGCTGGGATTATGATTGGACGTTGGCACGAAAAGCAATTTTCTTTAGTTCTTATCCGTTGACGAAAGTGTCAATTAGTGTGGTTGACATTCCGCCCCTGAGCGGGAGTTTTTATATAGTTTTCGTTGGGTTTTCGTCCGGTAAAATGTGTCAAATCTAAACGTGTCAGCCGAAAATATTATCTTCGAAATGCTTCTCGCACTTCTTTTTGCCATCTCTCAGACTCACCAGACAGCCGCGGGTTATGGCATGTCTTTAAACGTCTGAACGCTGCGGCCTGGCGCTCCAAAATGTAAAAGCGCCCCAAAGCGGAGACTGGCACGGGAACAGGAGCTTTACACGGCAGCACGAGTCACGCGAGATGAATACGTCTGTCACTTCCATCGGAAACGTCCGTGAACTCGGCACAACCTCTTAAACTCAATGATCGTGCGGCTACGACTGAGTTATAACACGCCAGTACAACCGCAGATCTGTGTGTTACACGTGGAAATCCAGACCAACCGTAGTCTTGCTTTTTAAGCTTGTATTGTGTTAAGTTTGTATTGTGTTGATTTTGAATTGTCATGTGCAATAACGTTAAACTTTTAATACTTTGCAGTGGCAGAAATGGAAAAACAAAAAATTGGGTACGTTGTAAAAAACAAAAAAGGCCCAAAGACCTAGAACAATAAACTTTGAAAATAATAATGTTGTGGATAAGGAAACATAACCAAAAGATGGAGGGAAAAAAACTGGGCGATAAATAATGGGTCAAAACCGACTTGACGTCTACAACAGTCTACAACGTTCTCCGAATTAAAGCAACAATAATGTAACATTAGTTGAATATGCATCTGAACTAAACTTACCAATTGTTTGCTAATTTTTCAAACCTTTTTAATCCTGACAACAGGAAAAGAATTCAAAGACGCAGCTTAATCCGTTCTTTCAAATGTACTTCAAAAACGAAATCAAAATTAAAAAAAAATTATCTACAGTTATAGTCATGTTAGTGTTCAATTTGATACAATTGTTCTATTATAAATATAAAGTTGAGGAAAAAATATTACCCCCCCTACATAAAAGTGTTTCAAAAGTGCATTAAAAGGAGCAAAACTAAAATTAACATGGATGGATGGAGAACGGATGGGCATAATTGCAAAAGCATTAATTCTAACACTTTCTAGTTAAAATAAATTTAAAACAATGACTATTTTGTAGAGGGGCAAAAAATTACGTCCTCTGTAATTTCGGTTGAAAATAAACTTTCCTGCGGCTCAATCAACAAAGCAGGGTTGTGGATTCGATTCCCGGCTGTGTGTGTGTGTGTGTGTGTGTGTGTGTGTGTGTGTGTGTGTGTGTGTGTGTGTGTGTGTGTGTGTGTGTGTGTGGAATCAGATTAGTGCCTAAAATATCACACTCCTCTTCCACTTCCTGGTCAAGCAGCTGCCAATCACATTCTTACCAGCCAATCAGAGTAAGGGCTGCCCCATGTGAAGCTAGTGCCAGACAAACAAACCAAGGGAAAAAAAAATGTGAAGATTGCAAGCAACAAAAAAAAAAAAAAAAAATTCAAAGACCAAACGGGGATATGAAACATTTTTTTTTAGTTTCTAAGAAATTTCCCTTTGATATTTTTGCCACTAATCTGATTCCATGTGTGTTGGATGTCCTTCGGGCGTTGTTGCTTAGCCCTCGTACTGTGTTAGGGTCGACACCTTGATTTCATGAAGGTTTTCATTTTGAAAGGTAAAAAGACTACCAAATTTATTTTATTGATCGCTTCAAGGCTTTTTGACTGTCAGTAACACTTACCTCAACAAAGTAATAAAACGTAGAAGTAAAGAAGAAGTAAATTCCAGGGCAGAAATTGAGAATCAGCTCACCTTCCAATCATGTGCTGTGTTTAGCTACCCAAAAACAAAACAATACACAAACAAAAGTGGGAGTTTTGATTTAGACCGCTAACATCAATACATTAGTAGAGGCTGCGGAGTGTGTCGCGCATCTTCTTGACTATCTTGAGCACTTAGATCTCACAATTTCAAGCAAAGGTGAGAAAAAAAAATTGGTAAGGCCCAACATTGCTCATATAAACTCCAAGGTTGTTTATATATTTAAAAGAAAAAAAGAAATTTAAAAAAAAAAAAAAAAAAAATGAAAGAATGAGGTGTCACAATGTCACAACAACCAGACCAGCTAGTGACTCCGCCCCACTCTGACCTGCTGACCCCAGAGACAGAGCTGACAGTTCTGACCAACCAGTACCAACGAAAAGCGAGAAATGTAACAACTGCTAGAAATACATTTGCAAAGAACATTTTGCAGCTCATTTGTAACGTTTTGTAGCTCTGGGTCAAAAATGATGTTGTAAATGAAATATTGTAAATAATAATTATTAAAATAATAATTTTGTTTCAAATTTTTAAGACGTGTTGTAATTCCCCTCAGTAATAGTAAGATGACACAGTACCTTTTATTTTTATTTGTAAAATTATTATTTTTTTAGGTACATTTTACCACTTTTCTCAAGTAAAACTTTAAATTCAAGTTCAAGTTTTTTTTATAGTGCTTTTCTTAGTTCAAGACCAACATAAAGTCACTATGCGAAGTTAAAAAAATAAAAAAAAGACTAAATAAAGACAAAATAATAGTCTTTAAAGACGAAAACGGTGCATTATTTATTAAGTCCAAGAACAAAAGACTAACAGAACAAAACAAAAAAAGGAAACCTAACCTTGTGCGCTTTGAGACAGTTAAAACGGTGAAAACGGCCTTACAAATGCACTGAACTTGAACTTAACAAGATAACCAAAAGATGGGGAGGATAAATTGGACTCTAAATCATGATTGTGTATTGTATAGCTGATATAAAATGCGGGTAAAAACTGATTCACCAACACAAGAGATGTATACAAAAAACAACCGCTAGATTGCGCTTTGCCAACTAGTTCTGCCCGTGTTACAGTGGAAGTGAGGGTGAGATGGGGCACTCACCCTGAAGAGCCCGAGCTCTTGCACACACCGAGCAGGGGACGCTTCTCCGCAAAGCCATCTGTGTTGACGGAGCCTGCGGGCAGAGGGACAGAAACCAGGGAAACATTAACCGCTGCCCACATCAGACGAGACCATCATTAGCCACCCGCACGTGAAGCTCGGATCCTAAGAGCACCAACGGTCACGACAAGACAAGAGCATTCATTCGATTACAAGAGCAGGACGGTGCGAAATTCAAATCAAGGAGAACGAAACCAGTCACTTGTTGCTTTTTCAATTTGAAACTTACCGTATTTACTCGAGTATGATCTATATGAGTATGATATATATCAAGTCGAGGATTGTTCCCAAAAATTGGGGGGGGCTCAACTTGTAAACACGGTCTACCGAAATCTCAAATATTTTACTCAGTGCACTTTGAGACAGTTAAAACTGTGAAAAGCTCCTTATAAATGCTGAGAACTTGAACTAGAACAGAGAACCCTTTCGTGCAAAATTTTAAAAAAAAAAACAACAGAGAAAAAGTGCGGTGTGAGATGCCGGTGTTCTGAAAATTCTTTCTACATCTCAGAAGTTCCTACATTGCGCGCTGAGCATGCGCCTTAGAACATACGTAACTGCTCAGCTGTTCCTAACCCTCGCGATGCGCGTGCTCGTTAAAACTACGTCACTGCTCAGCTGTTCCTAACCCTCGCGATGCGCGTGCGCGTTAAAACTACGTCACTGCTCAGCTGTTCTCCGCTCAGATTTTTCTACTTTCCGTGCTACATGAGCGCTAAAAAATTCGTTATGTCTATCGTTTCTTCTCCTACTTGATCCTTCAAACATTCTGTACTTTTGGTGTATGTATGTTTTGATATTGTAGCGTTGGATCAAGCTGTAGAAAGAATTTTCAGAACACCGGCCATTACAGGACCAGGGACAGTACCAGGACAGCACAGATACAGGTGTGTGCGATTGAAACCGTAACGAGGCCGCACAGGTGCTGCCAGTTGGTCAAGCAATCAGCCCTGCATAAAGGCAAGGGAATTGAGCTGAGAGGGCTGATGTGAGCCATTAGCCAGTTTCACACAGCAATGCTGGAAGAATTCACAAAAAATACCAGAACGACTTTACTGGTATGTAAAATGCTCCTGTATTTGACCGGAAAAGTACCATTCACACAGCATTTTCAAAACACTAGTATTTTAGGTGGCATCTTCAACCGGCGACGCTTAAAACAGCCGTGCCTTTGTAAACATAACGGCGGTAATTGTTTCATAACTGTCACTAAATCTTCGTTCCGCTTAAACACACAGCAGAATGCAGGCAATATAACGGGAACGTTACAGGTAGCCATGCCGGCATATTCTCGGAACGAATTTCCCGGCATTTGTCCGTTCACACATAAGTGCATGCAGGTATTTTGCTGGGAATGTCTGTATGTGTGAAAGGGGCTATTGAGAAGAATGTCAGCCGGAGAAAAAGTGCTGACCGTCTCCAGCCAAGAAGCCTGTTGGGAAAGACACGAGGATGGAACCGGGAAGAACCTGATGAAGAACACTTTTTGTTGTTTTTGTTAATTAAAGGTGACTTCAGTAAACCAGTCCACGCCTTAGTGATTCAAGAAGTGAGCAGATGATGGAAGAAGTTCACAGCAGTAATTAAATGAACATTTATGAATTAAATAAATCTATCGTCATATCGGTAAACAACGCTTTTCAAATGTGTGTGATGACTTGTGTGTGAAAATGCATGATGTCCCCAAATAACCGGAGTCGACTATACATGAAACCAAATTTGGGTTTCTACTCATTTCTATTTTTTCACTTTTCTCTCATTCATTTCCCCGTCATAAGTGGGTCACAAAATACCACAATCTCACAGCTGAAGTGGGGAGGATCGACTTATAAGTGAGTCAATACGGTAACTGATTGCAAACAAAATCCTTTTTTTATTGTTTTGTTTCGAATTATTTCAGAATTATTCTTTCATCAAGTAATTTTATCGTTGACACGGCTGGGCAATTAATCGAAAAGTACATGTCATTCAAAACTGACATTCAGAACTTGAATATTTTAGAATGGTATTAATATTGACAATATATGAAATATATAAAATATTGACAATATCTAATTTATTTTTCTAACAAATGTGCAATTACTTTAAATTTTGTATACGTTACGCCAAACTGGCCAGTCGTAAATTTATAATTAAATCACATCGTGAAATTTACAATTGTTTGTGTAACTAAACTGCAACAAAATAACAATGTTTTCATTTGAACAATCATTCATTTGTGTATTGTGTATTGTAAACACACAATATTGTGCATTTCTTTTCTTTTTTGTGTGCTTCTATTGTATATTCTGTGTTTTTTTTATGGCATTAATTGCAAAAAGCTATTTAAGAATTTCATTATACAGGGAAACAAATGATAATAAAAGCTCTGAACTGGTTTTGTAATTGATTTGGATCCAAACCATCCAAACAATCTGATTTCAAAACAGGTCTGTGAGAAAACCTCAGCATTATCATGTCACACTTGAAGATAACTCTGAGAGCCCGTACACCGCACATAAACCATTTCTCCACAGTGTTTAACAGAAGAAACCATCAAAGCTGAGAAGCTGGTCCACGTCTGGACTGGCTTTCATTTAGGGATTCAGAGGAACGGGACAAAGGCCGATGGGGACGTTTTAGGTGTAGAAGACAAGTCAAGATTCCGTTTGCAGATAGCTTGTTTATCTAATTCTCTCGATTAAAAAGAAGAAGAAAAAAAAGAAAACCCAGAGTGGAAAGTCACTTCCTTTCATGTCCGGAGAGAAGAGCTATGGAGCCGTAATCCGCTGGAAGTCTAATCGGCTCCAGGAACGCTCGGTCCCTGTGGCGTGGGAGCGCAAACGTGACGCTCTTCCACTTTTGACTCTAAAGGCCCTACACTTTATCTTCATTTCTCAGTCAACAGACTCCGGCTTGATGTCCGATTTTAATGTAAATATGTTCCACCTCAAAAGACAACAGCTGCTTTCCATTTAAACCGACAATTAAGAGGGAAAAGAACAGCGCGGGACACCTTCTGCCCGTAGACAAGGAAAGCCACTGGACTTCAACATGGTTTCCATTTGTAGTTATGAAAAAAAAAAAAAAATACGCCTGCTTTCAATTTATGCCGAGGAATATCTAGAGTTTTGGTTTCTGGAAGACAGAACACGGCTATGGGATTTCACCGCATGATATTTTAACAGGAAAGCCAATTATGACATGACGCATTTAACCCTTCTATTATGTTCGTTTATGTTGATGTTCGCGGGTCCATTTGATTTATGCATATAAATGCCAGAAACCTAAAAGTTCCTCAAAACAGAGTGTGTGTGTGTGTGTGTGCGTGTGTGTGAGAGAGTGTGTGAGTCTGAGACAGTGGTATATTAAGTGTTACAAAGAAACAAATGTCATATTTCTGACTCTTTTTAGCTTCCATTTTGTCTGAAGGGTCAAATTGAACCGAACAGTATCTTTGTAACAAAAACATGTAGCGTGGTGCTACAAATATGTCAACTGAATAATTTTTTGTTTATATGAAGAATACACTAACTAAGGCAAGCAGAAGTTTCAAAGTGAAAAAAATACTTTTAAATATTTTTACCATCATTTAAATATTTTTAAATAGTTTTTATTATTGAAATATTTAATATTATCGAAATGTATTATTATTATTATTATATTTAAATATAATACATATTTTTAACACAAATCAATTTGACCTGAACATAATCTTTGTGATATAAGCATGTAGCGTGCTGTTACAAATATGTGAACATTGTTTACATGATGATTACACCATATAGGCCAAGCAGGAGAAGTTTCAACGTGAAAAAATACTTTTAAATATGTTTTATTAATTAATTTATTAATTATTAGTAGTAGTAGTAGTAGTAGTAGCAGTAGCAGTATATTTAAATATAATACACCTTCTAGCATGACCTTTTAACATGACCTGAACATAATCTTTGTAATATAAACATGGCATGGTGTTACATATACATAATTACATGATGATTACACCAAACAGTCCAAGCAGGACAAGTTTAAAAGTACAAAAATCAGTTTGAATATTTAAACAATATTTACAAACGGGTCAATTTCACCCAAACATAATAGGAGGGTTTTATATTCATATCAATTTATTCAGAACAAAATGTGTTTCAAGGACGCAACGACAGGCTTTGTTCAGCGGAGGAGAGAAGTCTCCGTCAACCGTCATCAGGAAACAAACGAGAAAAGAATAAAAATGAAGTGGACAACTAACAGTCTTTGCAGGTTTCCACCCTTCGGAACGTTCTAGAAAGCGTCACCCGCGTTAATACTCACACCCACCGGGCTCTGAACAATTACTCTCTTTAAACACTACTACAGTGTGACACTGTTTGCGCCAAAACGGATCCCAGTGGCTTTCTGCGCTCGTACAATTCATTTGATTTAGGCGAGAATTCGTCTGCTAATGTGTCGCTGTCTGCTGCTTCTAATTATGACCACTGGCTTTTATCTAAATCCAGACGCTCCACAAAGCCTCACTGTTCCCTGCTTCAAATCTGCAGACGGGTGATGAATTTTGAACTTTTACTG
>MU204210.1:925066-971915 GCA_017309775.1 Paedocypris sp. Pulau Singkep
GAGAGAGAGGGAGAGAGAGGGAGAGAGAGAGGGAGAGAGAGAGAGAGAGAGAGAGAGAGAGAGAGAGAGAGAGAGACAGACAGACAGACAGACAGACAGACAGACAGAGAGAGTGAGAGAGAGAGAGAGAGAGACAGACAGAGACAGACAGAGACACGGGAGAGAGAGAGACAGACAGACAGAGAGAGAGACAGAGAGAGACAGACAGAGAAACGGGGGGAGAGAGAGAGAGAGAGACAGACAGACAGACAGATAGACAGAGAGAGAGAGAGAGACAGATTAATTGAAAAGTCCTGAGTGAAACTTTACAGTCAAATTCGGAAAACATGACAATGAAATCTTTGGAGTTTTCTCATCGGGAGTGATTAAAAACAATAGTTTCACTTTAGAATTAAATGACAGTCAAATCAAGTGGCATATTTCTTGTGATTTCATTACAACTCACAGAATAGATAAGAAACCGAAATGTTACATGTTCGCTTCAATTCGGAGCAAGTGTTTAAAATCAATAAACTATCATTTGTTCTTTTAATATATATTTAATGATTTATCATTAATGTTGAATTGAATTGAAAAAGCCTTTTTCCCACAGCGGGGAAATTGCATGTCACAACAGCAGTATAAATATGTATAAAGACATCTATAAAAAGAGTAAATAGGCAGGCATGCATTAACATAAAAATGTATAATTTAAAATAGGCTCAAATCAAAATTTGATCGTTTCAGGATTTAACCAAGTAATAATTAATCATTAATTTAATTTTTTTGGCGCCTTTCGAGACCCTCAGAGTCGCATTACAGAAAACACACACACACACACACACCAATGATCATCATAGAAAATCTGATTACTGATTTCTGAAAACATCTAAATAAATTAAATGAAATGAACTTTATTAATCTATCAGTGGGGAAATTCGCCTCTGCATTTGACCCAAATGAGGTCCAAAATGTGAATGTTATGAATCTCACACTTTATTCCACAAACATTCAGAGAATAATCCTAAATGTAATTTTAACAAAATCCATCATTTCCCTTTTGAGCTGAATTATAATGCTGCTTATCAGGGGGAAACTGCAGAGAGATTTCCTTTGTTTGATTTGTTTTGGAACATCCACGCCTTAAATATCCAAAATCTTAGTTTGCGTTAACACAAATAAGTTAAGACATTAGAGCCAAATGATGACAATAATTTCAGCTTTATCTAAAATGACGATTGTTTGAAAAATATAATATCTGAAAAAAAAAAAAAAAAAAAAGATCAAAAGCTGGTTACATGACGGAGGACAGTCGTGTGATCTTTGACCCTGGTGGATCATAATAAATGGCCGTGACCTTTGACCCCAGTGAATCGTCGTTATGACCTTTAACCCAGTGAGCCAAAATCCGATCCCAATTCGCCATTCGTTTTTTTTTTTTTTTCGTTTTTTTTTTTTTCGTTTTTACGCACTGAAAAAACATCTGACGCCGTTAGAACAGGCGAATCGTGGCCCGACCACAGTTGGTCTCATAATGCACATGACTTCTTGATCAACATCCTGTCCCTTATTAAACGTCGCTGTGTGCGTGTAGCGTGAGATTAGCGCGGCGTTTCCGTGCGAGAGTGAGCTGAAACACGAGAGGAGATAATGCGACCCGACAAAAGCCGCACAAATGGGACGGAGTAGGGGAATTTAGCGGATTGCGCGGTTGACGTTAATGTCATTGTGCATTATCGGACTGCTCATCCTCGCTTTGCGCGGGTTTAGCGGCGACGGCCATCGGCAATATGCGAAATTGAATGGTCTTGGTGGGTTTTGCCTCCCTTGCTTTGAAAGTCATTTACATGGATGCGCGGTTAATCCCAGCCACTCTCTGTGATGGGAGCGGCTAACGCGGCGTGAATTAACCGGAGAGCGCGGCATGGAGAAGGTTTCATTGGCCGAGCGCTTGACAATGGCGCGGAGAGATTAGCGACATCTGTGTCTCCGGCTGTTTCGGCGGGATGCGGGTGGTGGAGAGAGACTTCTGACCCGCTTCCTGAAACACATCGGTGGATTCAAAGCCCTCCGCGGACATCACAGTTTAAATAGGAAACACGCCGTCCAGAAACGGAACTTTTGGGACGTGTTTTTTGTGGAACTCTCTGCTGAAAATGTACATACTGCACTTGTAAAATACAGAGATGGAGATTTAGGGAGGAAAGAAAATGGAAGGATGGATAGATGGACACAGACGAAGAAGAGAAATAGGTTGATGGGGACTTGGAATAGGTAGAGAGGGACTGAGAGAGTAAGAGAGAACAGAACAAGAGAGAAAAAACGGGAATAATAGACAGAACAAACAGCGAGAGGTAGAAAAAAGAGAACAGAAAGAGAGGATAGAGACAAAAAAGGAAAAAACAGAGACAGAGAGAAATGTAAAGGATGAGAAAGAGCAATGGAGAGAATAGAAAAAGAGAACAGAAGGAAATAAAAAGACAGAAAGAAGGAACAGAAAGAGAGTGATACGGACAATAGAGACAGACAGATTTAGAGGTTGAGAGTAATAGAAAGAGAGAAAAGAAAGAGAAATGCAGAGAGAGAAAAGAAGAAAAAAAAAAGGTAGGAGAGAGAAATAAAGTGTAAGAGATAGATCTAGAAAGAACGACAAAATACAAAAATAATAGACACAAATAAAAGAACAAAAAGTGTAAGACACAATAAAGAAACCAAAGGAGAGATAACGATGGAGAAAGAGAAACAGAGACAGAGACAAATGTAGAGGATGAAAAAGAGCAATGGAGAGAGAATAAAAAAGAGAACAGAAAGAAATATAAAGACAGAGAAAGAAGGAACAGAAAGAGAGTGATACGGACAATAGAGACATACAGATGTAGAGGTTAAAAAAAGTAATAGAGCGAGAAAGACAGTGATAGAGAGAGGGAACGCCGAGAGAGAGAGAAAAAGAAAGAAAAATCAAAAGAAAGAAAGGAGGAGTGAGAAAGAGAGAAACAAAAGAAAGAGGGATAAAGTGTAAGAGACAGATTCAGTGGAAGAGAGAGAAATTTGATAGAAAGAGGAAAAGATAAACCAAGTGGTTGTTGAGACAGAGACAGAGGGAGAAAGAGAGTGTTAGAGTAACAGAGAGACGTGAAAAAATAAAGACACATTCAGAGAAATAAAGGGAAGACGAGAGACAGATGGGTAAAGACAGAAATCTCTCTTTGCGTGTGTGTGTGTGTGTGTGTGTGTGTGTGTGTGTGTGTGTGTGTGTGACTGTCACAATCATCAGTCCAAGCTGCTGCCATTTAACCGGCATTTTACGGTTTTACCACCAGTCAATTACAGAAATCCATACATTTTACCAATTTATATCAATTATCTCATTCTACGTACAACTAATACACATTGTTATCTTATAGTTATCTTAAAAAGTCTCGAGACACTTTTAGCATTGATGTTAGCATGAAAAAGAAAAACTTAAAAAAAAAAAAAAAAAAAGATTTAGAATTAAAAAAAATGTAACCATTGCGCTTTAATTTGAAACATTTCTACTTTGAATCAGTCTAATCTCCAAACGTTTATACAAAGCTTTGACTTTGGCGACATCTAGTGGCGAGCGGCGGAAACGACACTGCTGTGTTTGGCCTGATATACAGGTGCTGGTCAACGAATAAGAATAATTTGAAACGGTGCAATCATTAAATTCTTTGAATGCATTTTTTGTGCAGAAAGAAAATCAGGTGTTCACACCTGTCCTACTTGTTAGAGTAATCACAGAACTCGTTACCTGTAAAATATTTGCTCCGCTGAGCTTTCCAAAAGGCCTTTTTAACTGTAACACTGTTGTTTCATTGAATTAAATCTTTATATAATTGGATGTAGCAATATATGCTGTCTTGTTGGAATTGGATTTCTGGTGCCTTAAGTTGCATAAACTGTCAGAAGTAAAAAGTCTTATTCTAGGCTCAGTTGATTTCAGAAATATTCGTTTCATACTCAGCTGAATACCATAGGATTATCAAAGAATTACTGAATTTAGTTAATGAGCAACAATGCAACAATGTCAGGGCCTTTTTTTTTTTTTTTTTTTTTTAATAAGAAACTAAAACATAAGACTGAAACATGAAAACGAGGAATACCAAGACCAAATGCGCCAAAATAAGTAGTTGTAAGTGTAACAATCTTACAGATTTCCTAGAAAAGAAAAATGAAAATAAAAAAAGATTTCCTTTTATCTCTGCTATACAGATGTGCTTACAATTTATCAGCCATCAATGGAAAAGTGAAAGTTCCTATTTAAAAAAAAAAACTTAAATTCTACCAGAAATTAATTCTAAACAATCTGTATGCAGGCCTACAGTATTTATATGTTTGAAAATTCTATGTAACACAAGGTGACTATAACTAGAATACAAGTGTCATGAAAAAGTGTTTTGAGTGTCTAAAAATAAATGTACAATTTACTAGTAGAAATGCAACTCAGATTCCGAATCATATAAAAGAATCGTTCACAAACGACACATCACTAATATACAATACAACGACCTGCGTTCGGTAGGTTTGTAGATACCAGTGTTGTCAAAAATATCGATATCTCAATAAGTATCGATATTGAAATGTACTAAATTACGCGTAGATCAATGATGATGTTTAATTAAATCGTAAATCTAAATCAGTTTTTATAAATACTGCTGTTCTACTCTGGTTCATTAAATGATTTAAGCAGATCCATATATAACCAACAAGAGATTAATACATGTTTGTGAAGTAAGCTTATTATTTTTAAAGACTTGATCTAACAATAAAAACAGACAAAAATATTTCTAAATGTATAATATTAATTTTAAAGCACCAGAAGGAATCTGAGAACCGACAATCTGCAGTGAAAACTCACTCACATCCAGTCACACTACCAGCTCTTTCAAACAAATAAAAGATTGTACTCTTCTACTTCTACATACATTTTTGGTTCGGAATAGAGAGCTCCTACCAAACCCATTTTGTAATAATTTAATCATTTAAATAGCTTTTTAGTTGAGCTTTTTGTTTTTCTTCTGGAAAATAAATTCCGGTAATGCAGTTTTTTTGCACTTTATTGTCTTGAGATTCCTCATTCAGAAACACTTTTATGTTCCTGTCTTATGTTTTTCTTCCTAACGAAAAAAAAAACAAAACAAAAAAAAAACCCTAGCATTTCGCAGTTTTCCCCCGTGGTAGAATATCTATACTTTTCTAGCCATCTTATCAAAGTTGCTATTTTTAGTATTGGGCCAACTCTAGTAAATATCAATGAAAAAGTGTCCGTGATTGCCTTTTCTGGTGGAACCTAATGGCGTGGAACTTACCGAGATGCTCCAGATCTGCATCCCGTCATTGTAGCCAATCATCAGGCAGAGTGGAGGCTCCGAGCCACTGCTGTGTATCTCCTGGAACTCTGGCAGGCGTGCCACATCTGGATGCCAGCAGCGTCATAAAAGAGCAAGATGCGGGAAAATTACCATAATAAATTCATAAAGGGTATCATAAGAGTAGTATAGTATCAGAGTGTAACACACTAGAATTTTATTCTAAAAAGTGTGGTGTTTAAAATGTCAGAACATGATCTTTTATGGTTAAATGTTCTTTTATTTGTGTATTTTTTTTTATCTAAAACACTTCTTTTTCCAAAAGAAATTTCAACAAGTGGAAAAATTATCTGCAGTATCATATCAATATCAGAATAGTATTTATATCACAATATCAGAATAGTATTTATAAAATAGCATAAAAGCCAACTATGAAAAAAGAATTTGTGTATAAATGTGCACTTGTTTATAGAATTGAATAGAATAGCCTTTCTCACTGTGCACATATACAATGTAGGTCATATACATGTACAATGAAATTGATATATTTAGTCCCAAAAAAATTACAATAATACAATATAATACAGACACAGAACTTTACAGCAGTGGAGTGGAGAGAAATCTGTCCATCCATCATTCCAACTATCTTCCTCTACACCCATCAATCAATCTCTCACAAACACTTTTAAAATGTTTAGACTAGTTTATTACAAGCTTAATACTTGCTGGACAATAATAAATGAAAACTTTATTTTGAGAATTCTAGACTCACAGACTCACAAATATTTTAAAAATCAAGTTCGAAATTATATTACAATACCATTTGCAATAAAAAAAAACGTTGCAATGCATGACGTGTGATAAATCTCACAAGGACAAAAATGAGCAAATTATTTTTCTAAAAAAACAAAAAAAAACAAAAAAAAAAAAAACACCAAGTAAACACTAGAAAAACCATAGAGTTGAAGTTTCTAAAAAGAGCTCGAGTGTGACATCCATACTCTTCCAGGAAACTACAGCGATAAAGCAAAAAAATGAAGAACAATATAACCTACCGTTGATGTCGCACTTTTCAAAACGCACCCAAATGATCTTTTCTTTCTCATCGTTCGGAGGAGAGCCGGTGTAGGCCTGAAACACACACACACACATTCCCAAAACAATATGTGAAAAAAATATATATTTTTGACATTGAATTAAATTTTATAAATTGTACTGGGTTACACAAAAACTAATGCATAACTAAATACTAAAGTTTTAGCATTATTTAAAATAAAAGGGAGTGATTTGTCAATGTGGCCAAATATTAATAATAAATAAATATTAAATAGAAACTTTGAGGAGAACTTTGAGAGAATAGAAGAGAGGAGCTGTTGTGACTAGCTGCCAGATGTTACACACAGTAATATTAGTTTTTAATCATATTAAAGGATGAATAGATGGATGATTAAACGGATAAAGAGACAGACAGGGATCATTCTACACCATTTCACTTTTGTCAGCATAAGTTCCTGACACAAATACATCTGACTGCACTAATATCACATTACAATGCACTCTTAGTGTTTCAATTTGACCAATAAAAGTACAACCTGAAAACAACAGCAAATATAAAAGTGAAAAACAGTAAATAAAAAATGAAAATTGAAATAAACTATAGTAGTATAAAGGTTGAAGTGTGTGTGTGTGTGTGTGTGTGTGTGTGTGTGTGTGTGTTTTACCTGGGGAACCACATCTTGTAAAAACGTCACTACACTTTCCATGTACGATTGTTCTCTGCAAAATAGCAACGGCATTGATTCACACAAGTACTAAAGCATTAGAGTAAAGTTAATGTATGGTTATGGTACAGTGAAGAAGATCAAAAGTCCCTCACGTGGCGGCTTGAGCTCGGACCACCACTCCTCCAGCACAGCGGCTCGGCCTGCGCGGAGACTCCGAAGCCATCGCCAGAAAACCCTGGTCCTGCGGTGGGGAAAATTGTCAATCGATTTCAGTCAGTAACTCTAATCAGATTGAATTAACACCACAGTTTAGCAATACACGACAAAAGCTCCTAAAAGTTCTGTTGTTTTATAGTTCTTGAGGAACAACGAGGTTTGAGGACTAATGCTGCACGATTCAGGATAAAATGAGAATCCCGTTTTGGTTTTATTTTTTTGCTTAGATTAAAGATCATGATTCTTTTTGGATATTTTATTATTTTCAATACTCAACCCTAAAAATCAGGTTGTCAAACAGCAATATAATAACACATATGACTTGCAATACTTTACATTTAATTAAATGGAAAGAAACATAAATGTAATGTAAAAGTAATGTTGTAAAGAAAAAAAAATAATCATTCCAAGGAACAGTATTATGTACAGTTGAAGACAAAATTATTAGCTCAGTTTAAAAACAGGCGCGAGCGGACAAGCGGTCTGACAGAAAACGCTGGTCGTAGACCAGAGAGTTTTAAAGAATCGTATAAATGCTGAATTAAGATCGTGAGGGTGTAGAATCGAAATTGCGATCTTTTAACGATTAATCGTTAAGCTCTAGTAAAAATGTTTTGTTGTACCATTATCACCACTGTATTATTATTATTATAATCATTATTATTACTGTTATTATTGTTGTTGTTGTTGTTATTATTGTAATAATTATTATTTTTTTTACTATTACTATTATTATTATTACTGTTGTTGTTGTTGTTTTATCATCATGGTCCATCAGATCACACTTAAGAAACAAACAAACGGCCTTGTGGGTTCAAACTGTAACATTGATTAACTACTTGTCTGCATTGGTTGGTTAAACGATTCTTTTCAAACATCAGTTCTTGTCAGGAAACACGTCGTAATTAACTTTATACAGATGTGCAGGTGTTGAACTCCCAGACGCAGACATCTATCTCCAAGTCTTAAAAGAGCAAGTAATTTAGTCGAATTAACTAACCAAGTAATCGTCGTTTGTCGTGGTAAGCAAACACGAATTCCGGTGAATTTTAGACGGCAAAGTTTTATCGGAACGTTACATCACAACAGCTTTCCATATACTGTGGTCCGTTAGCTTAGCATAAATTGCTACCTGGCAACACAACGCCGCGAAGACGATAAACCTTGACGTGACAGTCGCTCGTTTGGTTCTGCAGGTAACGTCGTATACAAACTATGCCTGACTTGTGCAGCAAAACACAACATAAATCAACGGTTTTACAAACCTGAGACTTTGTGCTTGGAATTAAAATCAACGCTGCTCGCCAGTGTATCTGCCAAATCGAGTCTTTTATACAACGGAAGTCTCGTTTGTTTAATCCAATCAGCGATAGACTTGGTCTCAGCTAGCCAATGAAAATCATAAAGGGCGGGACATGTTAAAACTGCTGACCAATCAGCGTTTCAATAAGGCTTTTGTTTTTCCAAAATTATTACCGTAAAAATGAATTATGTTGAAAATGAATTCACACACAAGCAATAGTGCAGTCTAAGCGATAAATTCCGAATGTCGGAGGGTGGAACGAGTTCGGTTTTCTCGTCACGCTGGTTTGTTTATTTACATCGAGCGACCGTGATCACGTGCAGCGGAGCATCGTCAAACTTCGGCTTTTTCCGCAACAAAGATGTCACGTGTCTATAAAATGCATCATTCGTCCTTTTTGTTTTGTTTTTTTTTTCAGCACAATGTAGTGATTTCAGCAAAAGATTCCGTTTTATGTGGGGAAAAGTGGCACAAACAATACACAACGCAGTCCATTGTTGTTATTTTATTGACTTTATATCATAGCAGCACCATTTTTTTCTCTCCCAGAAAGACATCAACGTTAAAAAGCAAACCTTTAGAACATTAAATTAACCGTGTAAAGATCCCTAATTCATATGGGGGAAGGTTCATGCTTGCATTCCGGGTTAAGATTTCAGTGAAGTAAACGCTACACACGACGTGGCATTCGCATTGTTCCATAAAACCAAGTACAAAAATACTACACTATAGTTCCATATCAAGTGTAAAATGAGGGGAAACATCTTCTCAGAAGACACCTTTTTGGTTTTCCTCCATTACCCACAATCCTTTCAAGCTTCACAAAGACTGCACAGACTTAACCTAAAGTGCAAAAATCTGTGGCGTCAACATGAAACGTGACAACAAAAGTCAAGTACCAAACACACAACAGACAAAAAATACAGAACATTTCAAAACCAATTGTTCTACAAAAATGTAACATTTCACGACATAAACGCTAAACAACAGGAGCTGAGAGTGGAAGCCAGTGGGGTTTCTTTTTTCCTCGTTACTACGCTTCGGGATTGAGTTTCTCAGTAGCTTATATGACGTATGGATTGCATTGTTTAAAGAAAAAAAAGGGACAAAAGAAGACGGTGACATCAGCAAACACAAACGGTGTTGTTTCCGTGTTGCTGGAGCAGAGCTTGGACGTTCTCCGACGGTTTCTGACCCTTTCCGGCTGTTCTTCCCGACGGACTCTTGCTCTGCTTTGGCACTGATGAAGACGAGGAATCGTTCGGGGACGGACGGCGACACGCTTTCTTGGCTTGTGGGGAAGAGGAGTCTTCTAGTGTGCGTTTACCTACGGCCGCACAGTCACAATCGGCCTGGTTTTCCATTGTCCAGTCGCTGTCCAGGTCATGGCAACGAAGCTCCTCTTGTTTTGCAAGTCTGTCTGGAGATAAATCGAATATCCCAACGTCGCTCGTCTCACAACTGCAAAGGTGTCGCTCAAACGAGTCTTGCTGTGAAACCTGGAGGATGAAAGAATTGTATTGTTATTATTTACTGGACCAGAAAAAGCAGTTAAGATGTTTCATATGATGATTATTACTGATTGATTGATTGCAAGGTTATTCAAGACAGCGTTCGAGCCTCAAAGATCACCATAAGGCGCTTGAGCGCAATAATTAATTGCGATTAATCGAAAAGCCGCAATTAAAACTCGAAGACAAGTAGTTGATCGCACGTCGCGATTGATTGCAAGGGACGATTAATTACGATTAATCACAAGATGGCTGTTAATCAATTTAATTGCATTATTGGAATTAACTCAGGAATAAGGTTCCTTTTTTACCCAATTTGAAATATTGTTTCTTTTTCCAAACAATAAGAGCAATAAATGTAATAAATCGTCTAAAAACAAACACATCTAACATCTAAATCGTCTAAAATATTTACAATATAATACTAAAACAATGCGATGAATTACATCGTTGTACTCATAACTCATAATGTCAACCATTATCCCAATAATTTATAATTCATAAATTAGTAATTACATCACTATTACTTATAAGCACGGTGTTTACAGTACACGAGTCAAAAAAAAAAATATATATATATATATATATAACATATATTTAGCATTAGGCCTTTTAATACAAAATCTGTACGATTTTTATATTAATTTTTGTTGAATTTAATTTAGGTTTAAGCTGAATTTCTTTCAGCAATTCGTAAGCTGAAAATCTCAACAATGTGGAAAATAAAGTGTGTAAAAAAAATCAAATTATAGAATTAATCTAGTGACAATACCACAGACCTTGATTGTGCGGAAAAAAAAAGGTTTTGGAGTAGTTAATTTTTTTTTTAATTCTGCTGACTTTAGCTCTTTGAAGCTGGTAACGGGACGATGAGCAGAAAAGCTTTTAATTGTCGTTGTGAATCGTCTTCATCTTCAAACCTCCTCACCTGTGCGGGCAAAGTGATGCTGGAGCCAGACTGGAGATTATACACAATCTCATAGGGGGACAAGCACTGGGACGCCCCAAACGGCTCCAGACAGACCACGATGGCACTGGTGTTATCAGCCCGGAGCATTCGCTGACGCCATCGCAGCAGAGCGTGGTTCACCAGCAGCACAGCGTTCGAAACGTTTTCCTTTTGTTTGCTTGCCTGCCAACCACAACAATGAATTCAATATTTAGTGAAAGTCAAAGTCAGCTTTATTGTCAACTCTGCTGTACGTACTGAGTCGGAATTGCTTTCTCTACTCATCCCATGCTCTTTACAAATAGACGTCAGTTTTACAAAAATACAAGTAGTACAAAGATGTGCAATTTACAAGACGTACTAGTACAAAGTTGTACAAAAATAATTATTAATATTTATGTATTAATAGCAAAAACCTTGATATCGGTCCTGATGGCCACGTTTGTGTACTGACGATCACGGAATTTTCCCACCTGCTCTGTTAACCCCTGACGTGCCCTAGAGCGCCCTCTAGTGGTGCTTGATTGTCAAAGCACACTTCGCCGTTTTAGCGGAAATGGCGGAGAATAAGACTGACTTTCTGTCGGCTGCAGTGCGAAACGCAAGCCTTTGCAAAGAAAGTATTTAAATTTAGTATTTACGAAAAATGATGTTATGTTTAGGTAAGATGTTTTGTTAAGACACAAAAAATTGATGAGAATAAGTAAATATTTAGTAGTAACATATGTAATATCGCCAACAATAAATCATGTAAACAAAACAATTGATGCTTCATTTTTACACGTATTGCGCCCGTAAATGCTCAACTAGCAAAGTAAATTTTAAAAAGCATAAACATAATTTCAGAGCTCGGGTATCTAGAGGTTAAAGTAATTTAACAATTTTACCTATAATACTTTGTGGTATTTCAAGTTTCTGTTTATATAAAAAATTATCAATCAATATTTGCCTTTTAGTTTTAAAATGTCAGAGACCTATTTAAAATGGCACTTGATTTTATTTCTTCGTTTAAGTTCTACAGCTTAAAAACGAAAAAATTTTCGTTCTCAAAATCAGATGTGCGCCATGCGGCCTCACAAGAAACATTAGAAGCATTAACAAGAAACAGGAAATCTTGTGCAGGGAATATCCCGAGCTGTTGACGAAAGCGACGGTCAAGCCGGCCAACTTTGGTTTTTCGTTGCACTCCTGATTCTGTTATTGTGGCGCTCAATGTGCTGAGACATTAAAGTTTTGTTTTATTGAACTTTCTATTCAAAGAAATGAAACAAATTTATATAATTAAGATTGACTGACCTTCGACTGGCAGACGACACGCCTAGTTTTGCCATTACATTTGTAATAGTGTGAGAGTAAATTCGCTGATTAAAGAGCGCGTACAGGCGAGAGGCTTCCAATTTAGAACAAATAGTGCCGACTAACGAAAATGTGAAGATTGTGAATCAAAATAATAGTAAAAAACTAAAATATATTGTGAATCATTTCCATTCGTGTTTTTTTTTTTTTTTTTTTTTTTTAATTCGATATTTTTGGCACTGATTTGATTTCCTACTTCAGCGGCCCGGTACCAGTTTGTCTACGGACTGGTGTAGATTCACAGACAGAAGGTTGGGGACCATGAATCTAAACCACTTCTTCCCTCTCAAGGTTACAGTGCACGGTACCAGAAAGAGCGCTTAAAACAATTTTTTTTTCAAACGAACGTAATATTTGGCATCAAACTAAGAAAAATGAAAAAAAAAAAAATGTTAAAAATTTTTAAATATGAAAAAAAAAAATGTTTTAAAATAATGCAATAAAAATAATAGAATGAAAACAAAAATCAAAACATTGACATGTTTCCGGGCATATTCAAGAATACCACCAGACACAACTTTCTATCGAAAAAAAAAAAAAATTTCGGATAAAAATATTGCCCCGCCCCCGGTAGATAAGATTTTTGATATCTGGGAAAAAATGATATTGATCCCAAATTTTTGGACATTGGACAATACAAACTGCTCTGGAAGCCTAATTAAGCCGTAAATTGGCGCCACCTGGTGTTCCAGCATCAAATTACATCTAAAAGTCAAAGTTGGGGAAAAAAGTTTGAAAATTTTTTTTTTTGAAAATCTATTAAAAAATCAATAAACATAGCGTGACACTGGTGTCACGGGACGCATTATAGGGTTAAACCAATCCCAGCGTGGGAAAAAATGAGTTTTGAGCATTTTCTATTGCATATGTTACCTTAGCCGTGTCGTTTTCCTGACATATGGAGACGGCTTCCTGTGGAGAAACCATGTTCCACAAGCCATCGCTGCCCAAGATGATGTAGCGGTGTCGCCTCAGGTCCAGCTTCACCACCGCCGTGTCAGGCTCCGGGGAAACCACAAACTCTCCGCTGTAGAAGTCGTAACTCCACAGGTCACCTGAAGACAAAAAAAAACATGTATTTAAATAAACTATATTTATTATACACTTTGAAATACATCTGGTCGACCTTCCTGTTAGGCCACAGCGCTACGTCACCGTGGCTCCGCCTTACATTCCAAATAATATTCATTCCTTATTATTGCGTGATTAAAAAAGGTCACATCATTCCAGACTACAAGTGTTAAATAATTTAATTTATTACACAATATATTTATTTAAATGTAATTTCAATTATGACATCACAAAAGATATAACATGATCCAAATCAAGCTCATTATTGTTATTTATTATATACATTGTTATTTCAAAATGTCGTATAATTGCATAATGTCTTTTGAATTCATATTTAGATGTTTTTATTTCAAAATGTAATTTTCCACACAGTTTTTGCATAATGCTTTTTCATCATGACCCTGCCTGTCAATCAAAACTAAGGGGGGTTTATGATGAATGGAATTAACTGGCTTAATTTAAATTAATTTATCAGAATTGATTGGCGACGTCTTGAGGCAAGTCCGAAACTGATGTGGCACAATCAGCCATATTGTACTGTAATTACGTCCACCTGTAGAAAATATTCAATAGGCGTGTCTCTTTCGTTCTATTTTCGTGTTAAAGTGTGGCCAATCACAAAAATGTCTTCGCCCTCTTTGCCTTGATGGAAGAATATCTTCTTTGGGTTCTAAATTTTTTTTAAAGACATTTTTAACAAAAACACAGTACATGGTTGTTTTAATGCTATAGTTATAGTATACATTTTTTATTATTATATCTTATTTCTTATTGTGGAGAGGAAAGTGACCTTCATCAAGAGGCGTTTCAGTCTGTCGCAACTGCGTCTCGTGTCAGACGTTTCTCAACCGTTTATCAGACACATGTCGCAATTTGCAAACTAGTGCGTTTTTACACGCAACACAATTGTACTTTTTAGCTACAAACTCAGAATTATAATATTTCTTCTCAGATTCGCAAGCAACTCATTTTATGCCTTTTTAAGTTTTAGGCTTCTAGAAGTTCCAGTAGAAATTTTTCCCGCAACATTGGCATTTCAGGTCACAAAATAAATCCTGTAGGGACTGGTTCTGTAGACAAAACAAGGAACGCGGTGCAGAATTAGCGTTGCTTTACCCAGGGCGCGAGCCACGGCGAGGAAGGGGATCTGATCGATGACGGTGCTTCTCCGGACCGGCCCGTTGTGAGAGAGTCTCGGCCTCTTCCACACCACACGGTTGACTCCGGATTTCTTGATAACACTGGAACAGCAGCAAGAGCAGAGGTCAAAATCACTGAAAAAGATTCACTTTTCAAACCGTGAAACGAGGTTTTGGACCAGGGGTGGCCAAACTACGTGCGGGAGGTTAAATGTTTTAATCTGGCCCGCCAAACTTGTAAATATTAAATTAAAGTCAGATATATTTTTTATGTAAATCCAGTTAATCTGTTATGAAGGGGTTTTTTTTTGTTTTTCTGTAACACATTTTAAAAAGCGGAACCATAAACACAAAATGTACATAAAAGAATTGTACTAGTATATTTGTAACATTTATTTTTATACTGTCAGTCTATGGAAAAAAATGGCAAAAATATCAAACATAAATTCCTAAGAAACAATATAAAATCTTCACGTTTTCACTTGAAAAATAATTATTTCGAATCAGATTTTTTCATCCGTTTCATTTTTTTTCCGTTTGAACTTCTGGCACTAGCTTCACATAGGGGTGGCCCTTACTCTGATTGGCTGGTGAGAATGTGATTGACAGCTGCTTGAGAAGGAAGCCCAGAAATTAAAAAGTATGCCCACCTCTGTTTTAGACTGATCAAAAAAAAATACAAACGGAAGAAATATAAATTGTAATTTTTTTATCAGTTGTGGTCGAGTTTTTTTTTTTCAAAAGTAGTATCTGACACAATTCCTTAGTCGATGAATGTACAGTTGCGATTACGTAGAAAAACAGCTGGTTTTAAGCAACTTGAAATCATGAGTGGAATCTGGGTTAACTACCGTAATTACGCAAGTATAAGCCCCTCCTGATTTTTCAGACACAAATTTTTTTTTACATTTCTGGTAAATTGCATTATTTTTTTTTAAAATACAATTTGTTTAACCTAATTTGTGACTCGTTTCATTTCAATGTCGTTTTTACTCGTCATCATAATTTCTACCACAGTTACTTTGTCACTGTCAAGTGTTGTGGCGTGTCCAATGTTTTTTTGTTTTTGTTATTGAAGCACAACGCAAGTTTTTAAGGGTCAAAAATTTGAAAAAAAAAATCTTATATCGGTGCTAATCTTTGCTTAAATACGGTAATTAACTTCTTTAACTAATCGTCCCTCTAAACTTTTCTGCTCATGTCAACGCACTGAAATTCTCACACATGCAAGCTTTGCCGCAATTTCATCCGTTCACTAGGTTGACACAAGAAGTAAACTTTGGAAGAGCGAATAAATGTACAAAAGACAACTACACGGGATCTACTCAAAAGTTCACTGAACTTACCACAATGATGTGGTACAACTTCCATCACACTCAAAAAAAGCTTTGCTGCGGGTTGACATGAAAATGCCGTAACGTGTTTTCGCACGATAATTGTATGTTCAGTGAACGTATAATGAGTGGAGTCCTTTTAGTCAACGCTCTACATTTGATTTATCTCCATGGGAAAAATGTCCATGCAACGTGTGTCAAAAAATGTCAAATAAATGTCCAAGAGAATCAACATCTTCCTGTTCCGAAATGTTTTCTCAATTTTTTTTGCGATCAGTTATTTGACACAAACTGCATTGTTTGGTGTCTGGACAAATACATGACTTAATAAATAAAAAATAAATACTTGAAAAACTAAGTAAAAAGAGACGACCACACTCAACTTAATTATAAGAGTTCAAGTTCATTTATATAGCACTTTTCTCAGTTCGAGACCAACATATAGTCGCTATGCGAAAAATTTGGGAAAAGGAGTCAGTTAAAAAAAAGAAACTAGTCCATTGTTCACAGAACTTACAAATAATTTTCGGAATTATATTACAATTATACGAGATCAACTCACTTTGATAAATTTCCTGAAAGTGCAATAATAACTTCTTTAACACAAATAAGGCTTTGCAGCTGTTGTCTTTAAAAAACAGAATATAACAGAATATAAATGTAACTATAAAAACCCAATACTTGTGTATTTTTTTAAACCGACAATAATTTTGCACTTCACCTTTTTCGAATAATAAACTATTCGCCTCACCTGCCACCCAGACCTTCTATTCGCTCTCGTTCTTTTGGGAGGTCTGGTTTGTGGTCCTGCGTGATCTCCACCGCCTGGATGAACTCATCACAAGGGTCCTGGACCCCCAACACCACGGCCGAGTCGCCCACGTGGGCCACGTACAGGCGGTCACGTCGGATCACCACGATGCTCGCAGTGGTTCCAGATGTGCTGGGGAGGCCGGTCACAGTTTTCGGCCACTCGGCTGAACAAAACACAACACACACAAATATTACGTGACAATTTTGTGTCGACTTTATATTTCCAAGAAAGTCTATAAAGCACCCCTGTGTGTAATACGTGTTCTTAAAAGTCTGGATTGGTATTGTTGACATTTTATACATTTTTAAGAATTCTGCGAATATAAGCACCACCCTGATTTTCAGGCACAAAAAAAAAGTTTTTTACATTTCTGGCTAAATTACATTAATTTTCTCTTTAAAATACTACTTTTTCTTTATTTCTAGCTAAATCACATTCATTTTCAAAATATTAATTTTTCTTTTTTCTTTATTTCTGGCTAAATGACATTAATTTTCTCTATAAAATACTACTTTTTCTTTTTTCTTTATTTCTGTTATTGAGCCAATAAAAGCTTATTCACATCTGCCTCCGGAACCAAAAACGATACATGACATATTTCAATTTATTTGCGATATTTTGCTCCTCACTTGAAACTTGGAAAAATGGGCGCTTATATTTACACGCATTTTTGAAAGTGGCGATGATAAGGATCCCGCAAGTTTGTAAGCAGCCAAAATTGGAGCGCTAAACCAACGTTAACTGCTAAAATAGGAGTAAACGAGTGCTTATATATTCAAGTACACGTGACATTCTTTGCAGGTTCATCACTATATGTACTATCGTATATATTACTGTATATACGAGGATGTATGCAAGCACATGAACACACACACACACGTTTAAATATGTATACGTTCATCTGACTGCAACCAAACTACTAAAAAAGTGCCAATACAATAGGGTTTAAATTACTGGAGAAGTGATTATTTGAGAATGAAATCACGCGTCCCGTTTCGGAACAGTACCGGAGCACGATTGTGTCGTATTTTTGATGCATTTGTTAAAGCAGAATCTCATGCGAATTGTCTCACACGCATTTTATGAAGACGCCACCTTTTCCACTTTTGATTGGGCAATAACCGTTAGTTTGATTGGTCTTGATCAAAACTTTTTATATGAGAACTTCCCGCTAATAGATATTACAGATGTTATTATATATATTGTTGGAGCTGTATTTTCTGAAAGAAGAGTTGATATTTAGAACAACATTTCATATTATTAATCGATATTTGTCTCGAGGCCGCGCCGCTTGTCCTCTTTTTGAAAATCAAACTGGTCACTTTACCATACGAATATTATTAGAATTCCGATGATGTATCGATATGAGTCCAGTGATGGGTCGTGTGGCGATGCTTTGGGCGGGACAGTCTCGATTTAACGTGTTTATTGACTGAAATTCTGTAATTTCTTCCACATCTTGTCTCGTATTTGGTACATTTGTTAAAGCAGCATCTCATGCGAATCATCTCACACGCATTTTATGAAGACGCCAACTTTTCTACTTTAGATTGGGTAATAACCGATGTCATCGTTAGTTTGATTGGTCAAACTGTCTGAGAAAGAATTAACGTTATAGTTAATATATTAATAAACAACACAATGCCCAAATTAACTAATACATTGCAACTTTCTATATTACTACATTATCTAACGCATAAAAACTTTTAATATGACAAATGCCCACTAATATTGTTCACTAATAGATATTATATATTTTGTTGGAGCTGTTTTTTTCTAACAGAAGAGTTGCTATTTAGAACACGATTTCATTTTATTCATTTATATGTGTCGAGGCCACACCGGTTGCCCTCTTTTTTGAAAATCAAACCACGGTCACCCTACAACACGAATATTATTAGAATTTTGATGATGTAATGATACGAGTCCAGTGATGGGTGTGGCGATGTTTTGGGTGGGACAGCCCTGATTTAACAGGTTTATTGACTGAATTTACCCTATTATCTACCGTATACAAACTTTTAATATAACAAATGGCCACTAATATTGTTCACTAATAGATATTACAGATGTTATTATACATATTGTTGGAGCTGTATTTTCTAACAGAAGAGTTGCTATTTAGAACACCATTTCAAATGATTAATTAATATTTGTCGAGGCCTCATTTTGAAAATCAAACTATGGTGTACAATACAATCCGAATATCATTACAACTGCGACGATTTAATGATACGAGTCCATAGTGGCGATGTTTTGGGCGGAACAGTCCCGATTTAACGCCCATTAAGCCTGAACTTACGTAATTTCTTCCACATCGCGTGGTGACACGAGACGAATCCCTTACGAAGAGCCGCGCAAACCTCCTCGTCGTTCTCCGACCAAAAGCCCCTTTGTTTTTTAACGTGCTCCCACAAATGGTCGCGAGCGAAGCGGGCGGCGTCCGGACCCCCGTGACCGTCAAACACCGCGAACAGAGCCACGGCCCGCGGCCGGTGGGCGTCTGCGGACGTCTGTGTAAACGCAGGCTCGTCGACTTTAACGCAGGTGACTGTAATTGATCCCGGAATGGAGTCTTGGATCGAGGCGTCGGGGTTTCGCTCTTCCGTCGCCGCGATCGCCTTCAGCTCATCCTCACTCGGCTCGTCTTCTTGTCTCATCGTCATTACGTCCTCCATGTATTTCCGGCCGCCTTGGTCGTAGTAAATGCTTGCTCGGCATGATAGTACGCCGTCCATGGTTTGGTCGGACATAAAGGCCGGGAGAGTCGCCTCGTTTAAGTCGAAATCAGGCCGGGGTGCGCGTTACCGTCTTTGTTTACCTCCTGTGTTGTGCGCATGCGCAGATGACCG
Source organism: Paedocypris sp. Pulau Singkep (assembly GCA_017309775.1). Lineage (NCBI taxonomy): Eukaryota > Metazoa > Chordata > Actinopteri > Cypriniformes > Paedocypris > Paedocypris sp. Pulau Singkep. The sequence goes on from MU204210.1 coordinate 944,645, forward strand.
TTCTCTCGCACGTCGCTGTATTTTGTTCCGTTTCCGAATTTAAAAAATAATTAATTTTGTTTTAATCTCTGAATTCCAACTTTTTGTTTTGTTAAATGAGATTTATACAGTCAGATGTGCTACTTTCTAGTGTAAAAAAATCTTTTTATCTATGAATTCTGACATTTTACCCCAAAACTCAGAATTGCGAATTTTTTTCCTCAGATCTGCCTCGTTTTTTCTGAAGTGCGAGTTCCTAATTTTTTTTTAATTATTAAATTAAAGTTAATTATCAAACGTTATTTAGTAGTTTTGTATTGCACATGAGAAGTCCCAGAACTTGTGTCAGAATTCAGATTTTTTCAGAACTCAGAAGTACGTGTTTTATCTCAGCAATCGGACTCATGCTTGTGATTTAAATTGTGTCATTTTAATTTAGTGACACAGTTTTGACACTTTTGACAAAATTGTCTGTTAACGTACCTCTGAATGAGCTGTGTCCCAAACAAGCCATATTCTGGAAGATTCGTCCTAAGATGCCATCCAAACCCAGTCGTCTGATGTCTCGTCTGAATGCAAAAGCCTACACTCCTAATAAACACACCGCCCATTGAGATTGTGCTTTACTTTTTCAGATTTAAGCATTGAGTCAATTGAAAAAGACAGATGAAAACAAAAATCCATGCCCACGTGGTTAGGGCTGCTGCAGGGTGAGATTCTTCTGGTCAAAACTCTTTGGACCAGGATCATTTCCACCTCGTCCGATCTGTCACTCCTGCGCTCTAGAAGAGAAGTGTAACAGACATCATCTGTCTGATGTGTGGTCAACTGCGACCTTGGGCAGCTGCGGGTTTGGATAGGAAGGGTCGACAGCCACATTAGTGCTGCAGGAGGATGTGGAGCTGCTTGGACACCAGTAGAACACGCCCATCTTCTAATATCCTTTAACTATATCATGTTTGTACCTGGCAGTATTTAAATCACTAATTATTAAATCACTTCTTAAAACGCATCTGTTTTTTTTGTTTGACCCGGTTTGAGTTGCGACATTGCTTTTTTTTTTTATCTGTTTTTCCAAATAGTTTGTGTGATTTATTTTATTACTGTTTCTTATATAACATTCTGTTTTATCACATATATTTTTTAATCTATTTACTGTGCAGCACTTTGTAACAATTCCTATTGTGTTAGAGGGCTTAATAAAGTACATTACATTACAATAAAGCTTTTCTGATGGTGGTCAATTTGAAATCTTGCAGGACAATGCCTCACATGACGGCATACATCTCAGCTGGAACTTCACAATAAGCAAATTTTGCTTCCTATACTATTGTTTACACTTGCTGCTCTACATATTTATTGTAACATTTGGGGTACTTTTTTTTACCATCTTTTTATACTAGAGATTCTATTTATATTTTATCTTCTTCAATGTCTATTCTCTTACATTTCTATTTTGTGTATTGTTTTTCCTTATGTTGCACCAAACGGAGTAGTGTTCTCAATTTCATTGTAATCATGTGTCACAATGACAATGAAGGCATTCTATTCTATTCTATTCTATTCTATTCTATTCTATTCCATTCCATTCTATTCTATTCTAGTCAAAATTGCTCCATTTGATGAGGGTATCAGTATTTGAAATTGTTTATTCCTTCCCCACTGAGGGAATAATAAAGGTTCAATTATTATTATTATTATTATTATTATTATTATTTGAAGGAAATTGTCTTTAGGTCCATCTTTCGTTATTGTTTGTCATTTCAGGCACTGCACTCTCTGTTACATTTTTGGTTACAATCTATAACCCTGTTAATGAACTGGCTAATTTGATCTTCAAGAGTTGAGTGTTCACTCTGGGGCTGAAATGTTTTCCCTTTGTTCTTTTCTTATTTGCTTTTTATTTATTTATTTTTTTTTACACTCTCAAAAAAAAATAATAAAATAATGGTTCCGCGTGGATTGTGCAGCAACTCCTCATTGTATATTTGTTACAAAGTTGTACCCCAATACTGTTATGAGTATAGACTACTTCTACTAGTGCTGTGTAAGAGACTTGGCTCCCTCAAGTGGAGGTATGGGAGGACAAGGACACAATCAAGACCAGCTGACGATGGTTGTGATTGCACACCTGCAGGCACTTGTGCTTTAATATTTAAGGGCTGCATGGGATGATCGCAGTTGTCAGTTATTGACCTCACCACCACGCTGTGATGTTCATCCAGGTCTGAAGATATGCCTTTTGTGTTTGTTAAGTTGAAGCTCTGGCTCTATGGCTTTGTTTCTGGTATCGGCTCTCGTGCCATGTTTTGTTTCTTGTTTGATTTGAGTTCTCTTTAGGAGAGACCATGTTGTATAAATACAACAGCATTTTATGATCCTTTTAAAACCCCATAAAAAAAATATTTGTCACTTTTATTTTTTCCACCATTTACTTTTAGATGTAATTTGATGCTGGAACACCAGGTGGCGCCAATTTACTGCTTAATTAGGCTTCCAGAGCAGTTTGTATTGTCCAAAGTCCAAAAATTTGGGATCAATCCCAATTGTTCCCAGATATCAAAAATCTTATCTACCGGGGACGGGGCAATATTTTTACCTGAAAAAATTTTTTTTTCTTCCATAGAAAGTTGTGTCTGGTGGTATTCTTGAATATGCCCGGAAACATGTCAATGTTTTGATTTTTGTTTTCATTCTATTAATTTTTATTGCATTATTTGAAAACATTTTTTTTTTCATGTTTATAAATGTTTTTTTTTTTTTTTCTTTTCTTATTTTGATGCCAAATATTACGTTCGTTTGAAAAAAAAAATTTTTTAAGCGCTGTTTCTGGTACCTTGCCTTGAAGGGTTAAAACCTGCTTATTTTTGCAACCTTTGTCGTCCTGCCTGAAACTCCAGCAAAGACCCGTGGCATGCCGTTTGAAAGTTTGTGGTCACCTAGACAATTTGTTCCATGAAAAGTCACACTCTATTTTCTAACAACTAGGACAGACTATCGAGTTTCACATGAAAGTTCTCTATTTCTGTTCATTTTGAGCATTTGATCCATTTATTGTGCATGAATTCTGCCTTAACCCTTTAATGTGGAGTACCAGAAGGAAAGCTTAAAGCACTTTCAAGATCCAACATGATTGGTTTGGCCCAATTATTTTAGGCGGGAAAACTGGCCCCAAAAAAGCCTGTTCATTTGGGTTGTAGGCAGCGTTGGTTGGTTGCTCATGTATTAAAGACGATTGAACCAAAGACACATATTGTGCGTGTTAACCTGCATTGAGGAGATATATTCAGGTTTGAACATGAAGCACGTTGACGTTTCTGCTGAAGGACATCTACAACAAGCTGTGCTGGTCCAGGGCCAGGAAGATCGTGGAAGACCTCAGCCATCCCAACAATGGTCTCTTCTCTCTGTCGTTCAGGGAAACTCTTTTGTTCCCTGTGAGCAAACACGGAGAGAATGAGGAGCTGAACCAAGTTGTCCCAACACCTACCACCAGAACTCTGCACTTTAATCACCAGTGCACTGTTCACATCTATCTGGCTACTGGACACTTTAACTTTAACTGGTCACTGTTACAAACACTTTCTGGATCACCGAGTCACTTCTTAGACACCTTAAACTGGACACTTTGAACTTTTCTGGAGTCACTTTTTTTGTATTCCACTCACTTTTTGTACTTTTACTCTGTCTACGTTGTTCGATTGTATTTATCTTGGAAATGTTGTATTTTTATTCTAGTTTTATCTTTCTTTCTATCTATTCCTATCATATTTCTATTCTTTATCCTTTATTGTATTTCACTTTGCACATTTTGTTGTATCTCCCCCATCCCTTTGTTTAAATGCTGGAACAATCAAAAACACATTTCACTACATGTTGTACCACGTACAATATGTATGTGACGAATAAAATTTGAATTTGAAAATTTGATTTGAATTGATGGTCACGCCTATCTTGAGGAGATTTGTTTACCAAATTGGCGATTGGCATCTGTGTGGCTCCTACCACTTCCCCTTGGCTTAGCTCTGGGCACGTTTATTACACTCCACTAAAGTGCAAGTGCTTGTTTGGTCCGGGCTACATAAAGAACAGCAATTTGACTTCTGATAAGTGCATGCTGCTGGGATGAGGTGCGGACACACACACACCGCCGATGTCTCGTGCGTTACAACAGTTTTGTAATGTCCATTTACATGACATTTATTGTAATAATTTACATGACATAAAACAGTTAACATTAAAACAATAATGCAATATGTGCCTTCTCATTAGTGGCGTGTTGGTTGGATCGCTGCTTTCTGTGTTTTGAGCGCTCCGACAACCGGGAGAAAACACGGAGATCGTTTGTAGTCAAATCTTTTCAAATGTCACCCAATGGCTTCGTAATAGTCTGTATCATTCACTACATGGTGTACCATGGTGTATAATATATGCATGTGACAAATAAAATTTGAATTGGATTAAAAGGAACTGCTCAGGTCAGGACTGTGACCCTTGTCTCAGAGAGGACTGAATGAGATATTATCAAACAATATAAATGAAAGAAAATGGTTCAAATGTGGTTTAAGTGGGTTCCTGAGCCAATGCTCAATCCCCGCTGCTTTTATATCAATTACTTCAATAAGCTCCAGTATTTTGGAGGAAACTGGACTTCTTGCGTTCCTTCCTCTCTGAGAATACGGCCTAAAGTGAGCAGTTTTTATGGCTTTTAAAACGTTTTATCCAGCAATTGTGCCCAACTAAAGGGTACATTTTTTTTACATTAATACGTTTTAATTGATAAGTATCAGTAATAAAGTGTTTGCTAAAAATTTAATTTGAAACCAATCTTATGAAGAGCATTCGCAGAAAAGATAAGGAAGCAGATTCCTAAACAGCCCGATCTTTTGACTGATAATTACTACCAATTCATTTTGATTAAATTAAAACCAGGCATATAATGTTAAACGAAGATGCAAAAACACACACAAATACAATATTCAGAAATACACAAAAATTAGACATCATTAACAAAATTAGACCTCAAAATGATTATAAACGTACATGCTTTTGATTTAGAAACTAAATAGAAACTGTGCTTAAAGACGTTTTAAATTCCCATCTTCTTTTAACATTTTTCGTAAGTTCATCTTTATTGGTCGTGAGTTGTGACGATTTTCCCAAAACAGAATCTCAGCGCCATAATTGTTTTTGGAATGCGGCAGGTAAGCGTCACACGTTTCTTGCTATAACAAATACAATTATCTAATGCTATTTGTTATAATGATTTAAAAAAACTGCAATTACAAACGACCCAAAAAACATTTATTTTGAAGCCGTCTCACTTAACCGGAAGCGGAAATGTTGTTAGCGGAAGTGATTTGGATTGTAGTCGGTTTCGTCTGATCAAGCGCGTCTGGCAAAACAAACTCTGCTCTAGCTAAAGGTAAAACGTCATTAACGTGTACCGTCACGTACTAGTTTTACAAAATGTTTTGTACGTGTGTATATGCTTTTATTGCTTTACATGTTGTGTTTAAAGATAACAACAGCAGCTGCAGAATCGAGCGCACATGCATTTTCCACGCAATCTGATATTATCGATACATTGTGACGTATTTCGCGCGCGCTTTTATTTACAATAAACCTGTTTATATTCACACATACAGCTCATCTCTCGCTTGTAAACACTGGCACTTTAATGCCACTAATACGCTTATGCGGGTTTAAAACGTCTGTCTTGTGATTCAAAGGTGTTTGGAGCCTTCAGTAAAGTCACGTGATTTCACTAGCTCCGTCTTTTTGTGTTTTTAGACGTCCATTTATTGTTTTCTCTGGCCTTTGTCTCTTCCAGGCCCCGGAGTTTCTGCCTCTCATCTGTATTTTAGGCTTCAGACAGGCTTCCAGCCATGGTGAGTCTGTCTAACAGGATGATTGCGTTTAATCTGGAATGTGGCTTGCACACTGGTTCTGATCAACACACTAAGATAAATTTCATTTCTGGATGTCCCATGTCTCATCGGACCTGGACTTTCACCTGGAGAGCCGAGTTGCATGAATAATTGCGCATTTCTAGATGGAGTGATTTGGATCTTTGTGATGGCCATATCACTATTTTTATTGTTATTTGTGTGTATATATTTTCACTATGTATTATTATTCTCATTTGAAAAAAAATATATACATACGATATTTACAGTTCAATTAAAGTAGGTTAAAAAGTTATACACATTTATTTCAACAATATGAAAATTTGATAATAATATTAATAAAATGCAAATACTGTATTGAGCACAAAACATGGTAAATAAATAATAATAATAAACCTTAGTAAATGGTTTTTACATTTATAGCCCAGGGCTTGTCCTAATAAAGTAGCTTATTGGAAATTTTAACAGTTTATTATTTAATATTTATACAAATCAAAATGAGAATTTCTCCTATAATGGTGAAATAATATAATAATCTGCACAGTATGCGGAAAATATTTACCCAGTTAGATTTACCCATCTGCCACAGTGAATAGATGTGTATAAATCAAGCGTGATTACGTTTTTTTCCTTCTGTTTTACGTCTTTTTATTTTCTTTTGTGTTGATATGGGATGTGTGTGTGTGTGTGTGTGTGTGTCTTCACTGGCTGGTTAATTGTAGAGCACAATTTTGATAGTGTCCCTAGTGGCCATATTGACAAATTTGCTCACTAACTCTGTTTTCTATGACTGGTCTCTGATGTTTTTTATCATCAGTCTGCTGCGGTGGACCTAAAGACAAAGGAGGAGAAGGATGCCGAGTTGGATAAACGGATCGAAGCGCTGCGAAAGAAGAACGAGGCGCTGGTGAAAAGATATCAGGTTGTCTTGCGTGCTAAAGTTCGACAAGAATGTGTTTGATCAACTACCTCTGGCTAATGTTCTTTGGTTATTGATAGGAAATCCAGGAAGACAAGAAAAAGGCAGAACAGGAAGGCATTGCCGTGACGACGACAACAGCCCGCAAAACCCGCGCGCACGAGCCCGAGACAGAGCGACGGAAGGCGGAGAAGGAGAACTTCACGGTGACAGTCGACTCGCCAAAGCCTTTTAGTGTAAGGCAGCACTTTCTAATACGATCAGCTAGGCGATTATGCCAATTAATCGCGATTAATTGAACATTTTAACACGATTACGATTAATTAACAGTTATTTTCCTTCTTTATTTATATTTTTTGTCCTAAAAGTTCTCGTTTTGCACATAAATATGCTCACCTTAAAAGTGAGAGATTATTGACTTAAGTGTGCATTACTTGATTTTAAAATATGATTAAAACACACACATACCTCATAAATGATTATTTATTGAACTGAAGAGAAATACAGAAACAGAATAAATTATTTTTAATATATTCTAATATTTATATGGAAAATGTGCAGTTCTTGTCTAAATAAAATAAGTTTTGTTATTTATAATGAGGTGTAGTTCATAATATGATGTATTCAGTGCATTTCTTGCATCTTCAGTAAACAAATATTTTAATATGCAATGTATCTCCTCGCTGTATCGCCATCACCTCACTTGTAAACAACAGATAGTGGTAATGAAAAACAAACTCTTTTAAATACCGTTGCATGAGGTGATTTTGTCATGTCACTAAATAAAAGTGAATTTACTCTTCAGTTCTTACTCCGAAGCGCCAGGGCGCTTAACTGTGTCCTGTTTCTAGTCGAATTGAAAAGCGGCGTGGCTCTGACGAGGAGCTACACATTAGTCGCGTTACATTTGCGCAACTTCATTTAGTTCTGTCTTCCTTACTGAAGCCAAAATGTATCCAAACAACTGAGATCGTGGTTTTTTTTTTTGTTCAAGACAAGCTGCTCATTAACTCCATGAGTGGACCGTGGTCACGTGACTCGTTCACATTTTTTCAGGTCGATTATTTATTGATTATTGGTCGATTTTGATTATTTTTCGATTAAGCGCCCAGCCCTATGATCAGCGCTGTAATTCAGAAATATGGCTGAAATATTTACTGGGGATTTAAAGTGCATCTAATAGCAGAAAATGTGCTTGAAATTGTTGAAACGGCTCAAATAGAATTTCAAGGTCCTAAAAATGCTCAAATTTAAAATTAAGTGCTTGAAAGTTTTTTTTTTTACTTATTTCACAATAAGCAACAGATAAGTTTGACTTTTAGAAGCTGCCTGGCGATGTCTTTTAATCGACACGGATCTTTAACTCTCGAACAGTAAAGTGATCATCTCAATTCTAATTGTTTGTTTTATATAAACTAGCTAACTTTATATAAAACTATTACTAACAGTCGACTCACTAGACAGAGAGTGACACTTGCGTCCAATTTCTATTTCTTCTATTTCCGCATAATACTGTACCTTAAATGTAGGGCTACAGCTCACGATTGTTTTCTTATTGAAAACGTATTATATCTATTAATTTTCTGATTAATTGACTAATCTATTAACTAATTTTTCGATTGGTCTAACATTTTTTTTTTGCCCAAACAATTATTTGTTCATAAAAATAAAACAAACATGCTATTTAGTTTTTAAATGACACTGTCCTTTATTTAAAAGGCAATATGAAACGTCGGGGCGTTTATATCTATAAAGTGCATTTAAATTCAGCTAACAACATAGTGACTTGTACCGTACCAATGACTTCCGTGACGCAAGAGTATAAATTCAAACGCCTAGAAAACTTGCACTAAATATTGGTGTAATCATTTTTTTTTTGCAGTTTATATTTGTCCCTTCCTCTTCTAACATGCTTGCATCAGGGCACAAATCAATGTTCATAAAGTCGTGGTTGAATATAAGCTCACTCTTTTTCGCATCTAGACACTCAAATACTGTCTTATAATCGCCGATTATGCGCGTAAATATAATATCCATTTTTGCATGATTCAAGTTAGGCTTCCAGGGGCAGACATGCATATATGCTTTTATTGGCTCAATAACGTAATAAAGTAACAAAAATAAAATAACATAAGTCACATCGTGACACAGAGACAAAATAACACTGGAAGAAGTCATGTTAAACTAAATACATTCAATAATATTTCAACAGACACACCATATTGCATCCGGTAGAGCCGCGCTAACGCCTGAAAACTGAATGAATGGATGAAAACAGTTCAAAAAGAAGAACTTGTGAGCAAACACAATCAAATCGCTCTGTCTGCTACACAGAGCAAAACAATACTACTGATATTTATAATAATAATAATAATAATAATAATAATAATGAGTATTTGTAAGGCGCTTTTCACAGTTTTAACTGTCTGAAAGTGCACAATGTCTTCCATCAACCGTGCACAGCTTTAGTCTGCCATGCAAAGGCTCATGGGAGCCTAATGCCTCGCAGGAGTGAGCCGCTAAGGATTCTGGGAGGTGGAGTTTTTATGACTTGAATAGTTTGTTTAAACTATTATTCAAGTAAAACGACATTGAAGTGATACAAGTCACAAGTTACGTCTGTTAAATAAAGAAAAAGTTGTATTTTTAAGAGACATAGTTTAACATAATAATTTAGCCAGAAATGAAAAAAAGAAATACAATACATTTATGGAATTATTATTTTGTGCCAAAAGAAGGCAAATACAGGAGGTGCTTGTGTTCACACTAATACTGTAGTACGTATATATCGTAAACAGAAACTTGTTTTTTTGCATATTCCCCTGGTTTATTGCAGACCTGTGTTCAGAGAGAAGGATTTGACTGCAAGTTGCTCCTCTTTCTAGTCATCCCGTGTTGAAAGAGTATGCGAGGATGATTTATGGCTCAAATAATATATACGGGCCGGTCCGTAGACTGTACAAGGCAAAGACGTAATCGCTGTTCTTTTCCTCACAGCTCAGTGGTTTTTAATTTCCCACCCGGGGAACTCTGAGACGAGCTGCGGTGGATTTTAATGAATACCTGTAGAGTTTCAGCGGACCGCAGATGGTCCATGCAGCTGTGATTTAGGCCTTGGATCACGCTCTGTGAAGGTCATTCCACGATAAAGTGCCGACATTTTGGATGAAGTACACTTTCCTGAAACTTCATTTGCGATCCTGACAGCAAAACGTTGTAATGAGCTTTGTAGACACACACACACACACACAAAATGTCAATTAAAATGAGTTAAAACTAGCACTGCCTTTCCAGGAGAAGCGTCCGGCCAATGACAGAAGACCCACCGGCCCTCGAAATGAACCGGGTGTGGAGGAAGCAGATCCCAGTCGGCCTTCTGGTGACAGGACCGGATCGGGTCGGCTCAGTTGGGGTGGCAGTCGTGGAGGAAGATGGGAGCCGCGTCCAAACAGAGGCGAACCGCACCCGCAACCGCCAAACAACAGGCCAACACCCCAGGAGGACGAAGGGGAAGAAGTTCGTGGAGAACGCACTCCTCGAGGAGGACACCGAGGAGGAAGAGGTGGGGGAGGGACGCAGGGCACGCAGCGCAAATCTAAGGTTTGTTTTCAAATTCACTGTGATGATGCGTTCTATGTATAGAGTAGCACCTCACTTACCAAATGTGTCTGTGCTGAGAGCAGTTTTCGTAAAACGTAGATAATAAATGTAGGTACTTTAGATAATCAAGGTAATAAATAATATAATGTCGGAATTTAAAGAGCAGGTCACACATTTATGCAACGCACACACACAGACACACAAAACTCATTATTGCAATGAGAGAAACACACGGCAGAGGAATCGGTTCTTACAAACTTTGAAACGCTGAGCTTTTTTGAGAAATTGTACATTGAATATTTGTCCCAATCAGTGTTGGGTAAGTTACTTAAAAAGTAATTCATTACTAGTTACTTTATCCATTTGTAGTTACTTTTCTAATTAAAAATAGTAACTTAAGTGCTCATAAAGTGGTATTTAACTTAAAGAAAAGTAACTTAAATACTCAATAAGTAACTTAACGAAACGCTTCCTAAAAACCCTATACATTTTGAATAATCATTTAAAGTGTTTTATTTTACGCACCAAACTCATCTGCCTGCTTGCTAGAGGTAAGAAAAAGACTGGTTTAATCTTGTCGCTACAACATTGGGCCTTTCATATCTTGAATCATATTTTGTAAGTATAGACGATATTTTCTCAATGACGTGCTTTGTAACTTGAAACCTTCATTAGTAGAGCCATTCGTAAGTCAAGGTACAACTGTACATGTATTTCAGATGCAGATATAATACTTAGAACTTCGATACAATACTTAGACAGGGTATCGACAATCTTACAATACAACACAAATTTTGATACCACAGGGAAAAACTGTAACAATGTTACGCCCTTTTTTCGTTAAGACAAAAAATACAGTACATAACAAACCTGGAGCATGAAAATGAATAAAACTGCATTATCGTATATAATTCCACAATACGGCGTCACACAAATAAGTGTTCACTTGAGTTGAAGTAACACACAGAGCGAACACAGCAGAGCCCTCACTGTAGTTGGCTTGTTTGCACTGGTTCCATCTGCCATTGTTATGCAGAGAAACATCAAGCTGTTTGACGGTAATAAATAATATAATGGCGGAATGAAGATGCAGATGTTTAAAGAGCAGGTCACACAAAAATGCAACGCAAAAACTCGTCATTGCAACGAGAGAAACACACGACCGAGGAACAAGTTTGGAACTTTGAAACGCTGAGCCTAGGAGAATTTGTAAATGTAATATTTGTCCCAATCAGTGTTGGGTAAGTTTCTTAAAGTAATTAGTTACTTACTAGTTACTTTATCAATTTGTGATTAAAATACCATTATTTGTAAATAATAACTTAAATACTAAATTTCATGTAACTTAACGAAACGCTTCCTAAAATCCCTGTCAACCTTTCAATAATTAAAAAAAAAAAAAAACATACCGGTAAAACATGAAATAGTTGGGCCTTTTGGCTTTCTGGGTCGTCTTTATTACATTCTATAATAATGAAAGTTGTTCGTAGGAAATGTTACGTTTGTTTAGGTCCGACGTCTCCGCTGTGCAGCTGTCACTAATACAAATTGTCGCAAAAATCACCCGCACCGCTGGCACTTTAACGATTTTTAAAGCAACAAACTAATTCTTTACCACAAGAAAATACATTAATAAATAATTGAAATAATGATATTTTAAGACAAATTGCTTCAATTGCTCTTCCTTACAACATAACATATAATGTTATGCTTTATTTCATAAGTTCAAATGCTTTATTTTAAAGTTCAAAAAGAGTTAAAGAACTGCGTGCATCACGTGCAAGCTTCCCATTGGCTCTTCCAAGAAACAAGTTCGTTTGTCGATTTTGAGCTGCTTGATTCATTCTTGCTCCGTGTTTCTCAAAGCCCCAGTGCACCGCAAACTAATAAAACAGTAATCACACATTTGACTTTATTTTCGGTTAAGGGAGTCAGGTAAATTATTGGTCTGGTGTATTTATCGGGTATTTATTGCGCCTAACAATTTGAAAACTACACCGTCACCCTCAAGTAGAACGCCACCTCTAATACGGCAGAATGTAACGGCATTACATTCTATTAGAAGTTTTACGGTAAATACATAAGTGTTACGTATTGTAAAATGTTCTTCATGAGCGGCTATTTGAGTAGAATAAAACATGTCATTTGAGACGACGCATCTACGTACATGATCATTTAAAAGTCCTTCTTAATTCCATTTTCAACTATTCCCTTTAGGAATGGGAGGAGAAGCGAAGGCAGAACATAGAGAAGATGAACGAGGAGATGGAGATGATTGCGGAGTATGAAAGGGGTCAAAAGGTACGATGACAGTATCATCTTGTTTTGCATTTAGCTTGTGTTTCCTAGGTTACCTGAATACTATGGAATATAATAGAACAGTTGCATTGCACTTCTTCACGGAACCCACAATTGGCGGCTGCAAACACCACCAAACGCTTTACTCCAACCACGTGTTTGTGCTTTCTCAGGGCGATGGAGAGAAGAACCCCATCCGGAACTTTCTCGATGACCCCAGACGCAGCGGGCCAATCCCTGACGCCGACCGCAAGGAGGGAAGCCGACGTCACGTGCGCAACTGGGGCGGCGTTGATTTCGACAACGTGAAGATCGGTCCCGAAGTGGAGAGGGAATGGACGGTGAGCATCACCTTGTTTTACTCGTCTCGGAAAACAAACAAGCTCGTTTGTCTCCTTCTCTCCTTTGCAGAACCGTAGGCCGGCGAATCGAGGATCAGTAGACATGACGCTGTCCATGACGGGGCGGGAGAGAGCCGAATACCTTCGCTGGAAGAAGGAGCGCGAGCAGATCGATGAAGAGCGACTGGCGCGCCACCGCAACTCCACCGGCCAGTGGAGGCGAGAGTGGGACGCTCAGAAGACGGACACCATGTGAGTTGCTAGCTGACAGTGAGGAGGAGAGCGGCACTAAACCTCGCGGGTCTTCACAGGTTCAAGGAGGAATCGGCTTTGACTGCTGAGGCCACGCCCGAGCCGGGCAACAAACGAGGTGAATCACAGATAATTAATAATAATTCATTCGATTTTTTTATTTATTGGCGCCTTTCATGACACTCAAGGTCGCCTTACATGACACACAACATTCACACACATACCAGATCACAGGGACATTGCCTCCTTATCGTTTTCCTTCTTGGTGCGGGTTTGTTTCTCTGATAACTAACTAAACTTAATTTGAACAGACCAAGCCGACAAAACGATTTTTTGGACTTTTTTTACATGTATATACAGTGGAACCCCGACTTACAAAATTTAGTAAGGTGATAATTTCATAAGTTGGGACGTAATTAACATGTTCGGCCCGATTCGTTCAAACGCCCTGTAAATTTGGACATTTTTTTTGTTTTTGAATTTGATAAAATATCATCATAATGGTCAGAAATCCGTGTTACATAACAGTTATTGAGTTGTTGCTGTTATACTTCAGCAAAAGAATAAAAATTAATTCATTTTAGTGCTGTAGGTCGCTTAATTAGTTTTTTAAAAACTTCCCCAACCAAATTAAACGCTATTAAATGACGTTAGATGTTTGTAATATTGGATGTCAAAGTGTAAAATGTAAATTAATGTAAACAGTGCTATGAATGAATGAATGAATGAATGAATGAATGAATGAATGAAGACTTTATTTATCCCAATAGGGGAAATGTCTTTGTTTACAGCAGCAACATTTAAACAAATAAAAACAGTAGAAATTGTGCAAAAATCTTAGATACGAATAAATAAACAAGAGGTGCAAAAATACAAAAACAGTAAGTAAAACAAAATGTGCAAAAATAGAGTTTACAAGTAGAATTACAGTGAGACAAAAGGTGCAAAAACTAAGGTGCAAAAATAATTTACAGTGTTGAATAAGATGCATTGAATAGAGTCTACCTAAATAGAATAGATTAGAATAGAATAGAATAGCCTTTATTGTCACAGTGCACAAATACGATGTGAGTCATATAAATGTACAGTGAAATTCTAGCGACTTTCCATCCAGTGCAACACGCATTAATAAATCTATTCAAAATTTACAGTAGTGCATAATATTAGTCACAGAACACAGAACTTTACAGCAGTGGAGAGAATTTGTGGATATATATATATATATATATATGGATTATAAATAAACACTTGTTTAATTACCGTAATATAAATAGGGTAGACGTTTTGTTATTTGCATTTGTTTCTTAAACAACATACTTGCAATAAACCATCAAGAGCCTCAAAATTAGCTGTTGGTTTGAAAGACAATAATAAAAAAAAAAAACATTTATGTTAATATAACACAAATACACATAATACTTTTGTTCCATGTACAGATTTAACTGGAACTTTAAGTGAAATTCCGTCAACTGCGTTAATGGGTTGTTTTTTTTTTTTAACATGTTAAATCTTTAAAGTTATTCAAATGCGTAAACATGCTAATTTAGCCGGCACTAGTTTATTTACCTATCCGGAGGTAATTTTTTTCCTTTCTCAAGCAGCCAATGACGAGTGAGAGAAGAGACGACGGGAAGAACTTTTCTCGATGCTTTTCGTAACTCTAATCTTTATTTAGCCAGGACATTCATAAGTTGGGGTACCACTGTATAAAAGAAAGTGAAACTGATTGTATCGCAAAGACACTTTAAGTTCCCTTTGTTACCTAAAACATGGGCGGAAACATTCACTTCGAAGTGATTCAAATTGGCCACTCCCGAATCACACGTTTATATTTATTAACGCGTTGAAGAGAAACCACTTTGTGCGAGAATGTCGTGTCGATAAAACATATTTTAATTGAATGTGGTTGGGAGATGTTGGAAATGTTTTAACAATGTTTCACCAAGAAGGGTTTTACAGTTTCTAACAGAAGTCAACATGAAATATTTTATTGTTTTTTTTGAAGTTCCATTTACTGAAGTTCTGTTTAGAAGGCGTGTCTTGTGTCTTGTTGCTATTTATTGTCTGCTAATGTGAAAAATGTTTTTGTAATTGTTCTGAAATGTGAACATGTTTAATAATGTAATAACTATGTTTCTTATAATATAGCTATGGATGTTAAGATGGCAAATGTAATTAGGCGTGGGTGTGATGGGGTCTCTCCCTGTGCTGCAGCTAGGGGGCGCACTGCCCACCCTCAGCTCCGCAGTGGATCTACAGGTCAGCATCAGGCATGAGTGTGACACGTTAAAGTGTTTGTGCTTGGCTGATTGGATTAACCGTCGCCCGAGACGCTTTCTGGACGCTGAGACATTATTAGCCTTCTGCTAATTGCCTGGACACGATTTCAGACGCGTCCGAATCATGTTGTTGTGCAGCAAACGAGTGTGACAGGCTTGTATTGATTTATTTATGTATTTTTGTTCTAATTGTGTTACTTTAGTCTTTCAAAGGCCCAGATGTTCTTTCGAATACATATTTTTCAACATATTAATGATAATAAAAGAATTTCAATAAATAAACTATACATAAAAAATACATAAATAATAAAGATATTTAAATACATAAATAGGCATTCATAAATGGGTAGCACTTTAGAACTTTTAGAACTTTTAGAGTTTCACTAAAGAACTTTATTCATTATAAACAACGTATGAATTAAACATGACAAACACTTTAGTTGATGATGAACATCAAATGAATAAGCTAATGAGCAAGCTGCTTAGTCATGTGAATTAATACTTAACAACACATAGATATGATTACCTCATACTGTAATTCATGAAGAGAATTCAGAAACTTGTTATTAGTTAGTTAAGGTTTTCTGTGACCTCATCTAAAGTGAAAGCAGTTTATGCTTTATTCTATGAACATTCATTAGATGTTCATCATTAACAAATGTGTTACTAAGTGTTTGTCACGTCTCATTCATACGTTGTTACTAATGAATATAGTTCTTATTAATGCTTAGTTAATGCTAAATAAGGTGTAGGTATTATAAAGTGCTATCAATAAATGTAATAGTCATTATGATTAAAAAATAGTAGTTTGTGTTTATTCTGCTTTTTTCGAGTCGTGTTTGTTTGCGCACGTCTTCACCGCACCTTCAGCTCAAGGACGCATCCGCACGCTTTTCCCATCCCCATTTGCTTCCTGGTTCAGGGGGGAGCGAGACCCCCGAGCCAATCCATCAGGGCCGCTCCGCTGTTGTCAGGTGCCGCGCTTTTCAAGGTCTTTCTCAGAACGAACGTCCCTGTATTCTGCCCCCTGCAGACGATGCCAAGAAGCCGCCCAAGACGCCAACCTTTGGGGATTTCATGGGGCAGGGCAAGTCCAAACCCGGCAGCCGGGGGCGAGGGAGAAGCCGCGGACAGGCGAAAAGTTACAGGTGATGGTTCTGCTTCCTGAGAAAGAGGAAGTTGTCATGATAGTGGGGTTTTTTTTGGTCTCTTCCAAAAGCATGCATGATAATCGATGGGAAGGAGAAAACGAGGAGGAGAAAGGCGGAAAAGAGGAGCAAGAGAAGGAGAAGCAGGAGGAGCCGGTCCAAAAGAAGGAGCCCGACACCGTCAAAGCTCCAGCATCAGAAAAGGTGTTACATGTTCTATTCCTTTATACCATGATTATGTGAATACAAGCGACACTTTTCCAATTTTAGACGCTCAAAATCTCGGGGGGTGCTTGAATGCGCCCATTTCAAATGTGCATTTTCCCTTATTTCAAGTCAGGAGGGACCACAAATAAACAGAGATTTGTCGTTTAATCTTTATTCCTCTTTATTCAGCCAAACATTATTAAACCTAAAATTCCTCTTTAGCGACACGCCTTTGCATAGTGTCCTCTCTTGGTTCCGGTGGCAGACATGCATGTAATCTTGGCTCTACAACAGAAATTAGTCAAATAAGCCACGCATCGACCAATAGCCGTGGCTAAATAACACTAGAAGAAATAAAAAATAACCTACATAGAGTCAATAATATTGTAATAGACAGTGACGACAAACCAAATAGCATCCGGTAGATCAGCACTCTAAAAGTAAGCCGAATTTCTACTTAAGTAAGGTTCGAGTAATGTTACTTGACGCCTCTGGCACTAACGGCTGCAAATCCATACGCAGGCTAAAGCATCGGAGGCAGTAAGACAACAGTTGAAAAGAAAAAACTCAGACATGGAGTAAAAAGTTCAAGGAACAAACACAATCAAAACGCTTGGCCTGCTGCACAGGGCAAAACAATACTTCTGATTAATACATGTGTGATAAAAACCGACTAAAAATGGCTGCCGCTGTGAGTCTCTGACTGGCGTGCAAAGGATCATGGGAGTTCAGCCGCTGAGACTTCTGGGACATCCTGTTCCCATCACTATAATGGATTGTTTTTATCTATTACAACTAAAGTGATACGAGTCTCAACTTATGTTTGTCAAATAAAGAAAGGCAAGTATTTTTTAAGAGAAATGTGTCTTAATTTAGGCCTTAATGAACCCTTAATTTAGTAAATTAGCCAGAAATGTTTTTCTTTTTTGTACCTGAGAAATCAGGGGGCGCTTATATTCGCATTAATACGGTGTTTATTGGACTCACATAAATGTTTTCGGCTTTGATCTTTTCCTCTTCAGAAGAAACCTGATGATGTAGGTCTGGTGGAGGAAGACGAAGACGAGTGGGAGGATGCAAGTGATGGCGAGGAAGAAGTGGAAGAGGAAGAAAAAACGGATCATGAGAAGGAAGACACAAACAACCCTAAAGCAGCCGAGAAGTCGTCTACATCCACTCCGAGCCCAAAACAGCAAAGGACACCGAGACCAAAAGTCCACCTCCCCTCCACACAGGAAACTCTCTCCACACCTGAGGGCCCGAAGCCTCTCAGCCCTTTCTCACCACCAGAGGGCCACCAACCAGTGACAGACTGGGGGGAGGAAATGGAGATGCTTTCTCCCAGGAGCAGCCTGGGAGAGAGTCCACTACGGCCCAGCAGCACCGAGAGCAGCCCAGCCCAAGCCAAGAGCCAACGCCAACCAGCAGAAGACAAAGCAGACCACCAACCAGAGGAGGCAGCTGGTAGCCAATCAGAAGTGGAAGCTGCAGCAAGCAACCAATCAGAAGCGGCAGCTGGTAGCCAATCAGAAGTGGAAGCTGCAGCAAGCAACAAATCAGACGCAGCGGCTGCAGCAAGCAACCAATCAGAACATGCAGCTGGCAGCCAATCAGAAGAGGCAGCTGACAGCCAATCAGATGAAGCAGCTGTAGCAGGCAGCCATTCAGATGAAGCAGCTATAGCAGACAGCCAATCAGACGAAGCAGCTGTAGCAGACAGCCAATCTGAAAAGGCAGCTGCAGTAATCAGTCAATCAGAAATGGCAGCTGCAGCAGGCAGCCAATCAGAAGAAACTACAAAACCTGAAAACATCCCAACAGGTGAGAATTTTTCTTTGTTTTGTGCTTTCTGTTGTGTCATTTATAGTTGTCGTGAAATTATACATTAATTCCCGTCAAGTCAAGTTGTTATTATAGAGCACAGATTTAACACAGCCGTAGTTGTTCCAAAGTGCTTTACAATAATAAAAAACAACAAAAGATGGTACAAGTATACACATACATGAATAATTTAATTGTAAATTCATAAAACATTTTAACATCTACTAACTATTCAAAATACTGTATATGCACAGAATGTTTACCGAATACTAATGAGTAAAAATGAGTTTTTATGGGGGTTTAAAAGCACAGGTTTAAAATGTTTGCACAATTATGATTAACGACTTAATCTTATGATTTGTTTATTTTGATTTATCTAATGATTATGATTTATTTTATTAATTTTATCATTTTTTAAATTTTATTATTACTAGTTTTGTGCTGTAAATATTCTCATATTTTACAAGTGAGGGGTTTTTTAATAATGTGCATAACTTTAATAAAATGTAAAATAATTAAAGGAAATAAACACACACACACACACAGACACACTTAAATTAATGATCAATTATTTATTTAATAAATAACTTGCACATTTGGAAACACAACACATTTCGTTCAATATTTTCATGAATATGTTTTCTAAATAAATTTACTCTTGTCTGTCCTGTGCATTTTTTGCACCTTCTGTAAACATATTGAAGTGTGCAATGTACCAGAAAGTTGAACTCTGATAAACACTGTTTCATGTGGTGATCTTAGGATCATGTCACTATATTATTATACATCTACTAAGTTCTTACTAAGAAGCACAAGCACATTAACTGATTTCTCCGTAAAGAAAAAAAAATCACTATTAGAACTGTTCTTTTTTCCCCTCTAATCTTATTTATTAATCTGGAACTTGACCAACAGGAACTGCTGCGTAGGGGTTTCGCGAATGAAAATGGCTGAAGCTGGGCGTAACAAATTAGATTTTATTTTAATTTTTTTTAAAGTGGGGTAGGGGATTCAAATTTGGTGTTGTTGGTTTCCCTTTCTCCTGTTTCACAATCCAGAAACATTCAACGTGTCTCACAAATGGGGTGTGGCTTATGTGTTGAGTGTCGTCTCAACCAATGACAGTCTGGGGGCGTGGCCTGAAGCCCATCTCACCTTCTGATACTGGCCTTTTTGACTGAAATCTGTTCTTCTGAATGTATTCGCTCAGCAGTCGAGCCGGAAGCTTCAGAACCAGCTGACCCGTCCACCTCGGACCTTCAGGACACAGCTGACCAGACAGTGCGGTCCTCCTCGGGGAGCACGGAACAAAGCGGTAAGTCATGTCAGCGTCAATTTCCCACTAGCAGTGTCGTACAATCCCTCTTTTAATATCTTGTCTGTAAAGCATATTTTAATTGACTGTGATCAACTGTGTGATATTAGACAACGATTTTAGTCAGAAAATGTTTTAACAGATGTTTTTAACAACCACAAAAGATTTGACAGTTTTTCAACAGACCATCAACATGAAAGTGTATCTAATTTGTTGAAGTCATTTTGAGAAGTTGTGTATTTATTGCTATTTAGCAGATGTTATGGATGTTATATATGAAATTGTCCGTGTTGCCATTTAATATAGCCATTGAAGCTAAGATGGCGTAAAAAAAATCAAACAAATGAATAAAATGTTTGCACAATTATGATTAACGACTTAATCTTATGATTTGTTTATTTTGATTTATCTTATGATTATGATTTATTTTATTAATTTTATCATTTTTTTTATTTTATTATTATTAGTTTTGTGCTGTAAATATTCTCATATTTTACAAGTGAGAGGTTTTTTAATAATGTGCATAACTTTAATAAAATGTAAAATAATTAAAGGAAATACACACACACACACACACACACACACTTAAATTAATGATCAATTATTTATTTAATAAATAACTTGCACATTTGGAAACACAACACGTTTCGTTCAGTATTTGAATGAATAAAAAAACAACCCCTCTTCTGCCCCAGGTGAAGAGCCCGGCCCGAGTGGAGCTGAAGAGAAGGCTGAAGAGGAAGAGGCTGCGGGTTCCTCCTCAGGTGCAGTTCTCATTACCAGCTTTGACGCGGTGGCTTTTCGGAAGAAGTCTCTCACTTGGGCGGAGCTCTGACCAAATCGCGGCTTCTCGCTGTCGGTCCGACCTTCTGTGTGTCTGTCTGGAACCGGACGTTTTCTCTCGGCAGCTTCACACTGGTCATCACCGTCCACTGTGAACCTTGCACGTTTTTTTTCCCCCCTTCTTCTTTTCCCTTTCCTGTCAGTGTTCTGCTTTTGATCATGTGTGTGGCTTTCCTGATCTGTGCACCTCACTCCTTTTGCAAATAAATTGTGTGTGTGTTTGTGTTTTTAGATGGTCGTCTGGCGTGGCTTTGCTTTTTTCACACCGCTTGGTCTGGCTTTTTTTTTTTTTTTTAGATATAATGGGATTTAATGGGGATGGCCAACTGGCTGGTTTAAATGCTAAGTTGGTAAAGTCACAGCGCATCAATATTCTTGATGCCATAAAAAAAAAAGCCAAAGAAAAGTGAATACAGTGGTAGCTCTCTTTACTAAATTAATCCGTGCCCGCAGCAGTTTTGTAAAATGGAAATTTCGCATTTTTATTTTGCATGTAAATCCGATTTAAAAAAATAAATAAATAAATGAAAAGTTTATAATACGATGAAACATTATAATAACTGTGATTAAAAAAAAAAAAGAACCCATCTTGAATCCTGTTTTACTCAAAAGATCTTCATGCATATTAGTGGTAAGAAAAAAACTTGTTTAACATTCTTGTTGCTACAACAATTGGCCTATCAAAAGTGGAATAATTTCATTAAAAGAGACAAAATTTTCTCGATAACGCATTTGCAAAAGGACATTTTTGTTAACAGGGTCATTCGTAAGTGGAGGTATCACTGTAATGGTTCTGAAAGTGGCTTTTCGCTGCATGCATTTCATTTTTTTTATATTCCATTTCTCCCACAAATCCAAGAAGTTTAGTTTAATTTTCAAATTACCTAAAATTGTGTGTGTGCGCTACTTGTGCGCTGAATGGTTCAGGGGGCGTGTCCTGCCGTCTGATTGGCTCCAACTCCTGGTAAGAGGTGATTTTAAAAAAAAATGTAATGACATCAATAATCCAGCAAAATCCATCAAATAAGTCCAGCGAAATGTATTTGTTTAAAATGTAATTATTCTTAAAACTATATTTTAAGATATTTGCTTCTTATTTGCTTCTTCAAAATTGATTTAGACACATTTTCACAGATTGTTTTGGTTTTTCCAAACGTCAACTGAACAAATAGTATTTTTTTTGTTGTTGTACAGGTCGTTACATTTTTATTTTATTTTTTTTGCTTTTGTGCAGTTTTTTATGGTACTTTTTAATACATGGAATTATTGCCGAATAATAAAAAAACTAGACGTTGACAAATGTAGTCTAATTTTAAAAAGTGTAAAGACGTTTGGTCCCTAAATAAAATTACGTAAGAAAATGCTATTTTAAAACATGGATACAGTTCTTAAACTGTTCATTAGTTAAATAATTCAGATGATTTTAGGAAATAAATATAAAAAAAAAATTCTATTATGCTATTAAAAATATTTGACTTATCCAGAACACCTATCCTAACCCTAACCCTCACATCTCTTTTGTGATGTCACAGGTCATGACATCACAGACTATTACATCATCCCAATTGGGCTACCAGCTGTCATGCTGCCCCACTCGTGATGTCATAGGCCATGACTTCATTCTAATTGTGATGTCACTGGTAATAAACACTCCCACTTATGACATCACAGGCCATGACATCATCTCAATCGGGATACCACCTGTCATGGCTGTCCGACACGTGACTCCCACGGGTCATGGCACCATTTTAGCCTTGATAACGCCTCACGGGTCGTGACATCATGCCTCTCGTGTATGATGTCATTTTCTTTATCGGCGGCTAATGGCTGGATGTGATTTCCAGCCTCTTTAAACCCTTTTGTCTTGATACACAGACGTTAATGGCTAATTTCCCGATTCTCGGTTTCTCCTCATTCGATTATCTCCCGTCTAAAAGGAGGAAATGATCATGGAACGCACTTTAGCGACAAAATGACGTTTTTTTTCTGCCATCTTTAGGGTCCGAGTGAATACAAATTATACAAATAAAAAAAAACACATACAAATTATACGTGGTACAACATGTAGTGAAATGTGTTTTTGATCGTTCCAGCATTTAAACAAAAGGATGGCGGATACAATAAAAAGATAAAGAATAGAAATACGATAAAAGCAGGGTGTAAAGATAAAATATTCTAGTCCAAAATGTGCTAAAGGAAATACAAAAAAGATTAGAAAACAATGGAAATACAATATAAACAAGATATGAAGATGAAATATGAATAATAATACAAATACAAAATTTCCAAGATAAAGTACAACTGAATAACTGAGTAGAAGACAAATGTACAAAAGTGACTCGGTTTAAAGTGTCCAGTATAACGTGTGTGTGTGTGTGTGTGTGTGTGTGTGTGTGTGTGTGTGTGTGTGTGTGTGTGTGTGTGTACATGTATATCGATCCCACAAGTGCCTTTTTATATTTATTTATTTATTTTATACTTTTATATATTATTTTTACTTTTGTTTTGTTTATTTTTCCTTTACATCTCTTTATTATGTTTATTGTATTGCATTCTGGTTTTTACCTGATTTTTATTTTTATTGCTACTGGACTCGGGGAGATAAATGAGATAAAACTAATTTAGTTGTACAAAATACAATGACAACAAAAGAATCTTCTTAAACTGTTCATTAGTCAAATAATTCAGATGATTTATAAAAAAAAAAATATATATATATATATATAATATATAATATTTTATATATATAATATTCTAAAATTTATATATATATAATATTTGTCTTATCCTCACATCTCTTTTGTGATGTCACAGGTCTTCTATTTTTTTTTTGTTTTTTTTTGTTTTTTTTTGAGTCACTTCTTCTTTAACTTTGCCCGGCTGTTCTTTTCTTCACAGGCTGATGTGGTCAGAGCAGAAGAGTAAAGACGCATGATGGCTAATGGACATGGGTGGGGTGTAAATCACAGGGGCTCTGGAGACCCTCCATCACCTCCTCCAACACTTTTCTCCCCCCTTTTCTCCTCTTTTATTGATCTCCCGCTCTTATCAAGCCGCCGCTGCTCTGTCTCGCCTCGTTTTTCATGGCTCCTCGGCCTGGAAGAGAAGATGATCTCGTTTTACAGTAAATCCGCGGCGGTTATCTTTGTTTTAAAGAGGAACTTTGTGAGTTTTTACAAGGCCGATAAGAGTGGCGTCTGCTTTCCCGTGTTTTAGTTCGTCCTCTCAGATCCTCAAGAGCTGGAGAAGCGAGTGATGTGAATCTACAAGACATTCCGTCGCCATGTTTTAAGTTTTTTTTTTTTTTTCTAAACCCTCGTCGTTTGCTTAGTGCGTTTCTCTCACTTTCGGAAGCAGTTCTGAAAAGCGCGATTGTATTTTACTCACTGCACCTCGAGAAATGTATTCCTGGTAGGAAGTGATAAAGAGAATTTTCCTCATGATTTTGTTTTAATGGATTTTTTTGAGGTTTTTTTTTTTTTGCACGTGGCATGACACTGATGTTTGTGTGCTTCATGCGGCATAAATGATGGCCGTTATTTTCTGTTTGGCTTATTTGTGTAAATCTACTCATTAGGTGTAAATCTGATGTGAGTGCAACTATTCTTGTTCGTTGAAGGCCTAAAGGTCAATTAAACGACTTATTTGACTCCTTTGTTCTAGTGTTGTGCTTTTATATTTTTGAGTTCAGATGTTTTCTGATATAATACTGTGTGTGTGTGTGTGTGTGTGTGTGTGTGTGTGTGTGTGTGTGTCCTAAGCCATAGAGGTGAAGCTGTGTTCTGCTCTGTGATTGGTCAGTTCCTTCTGGGGGTGTGTCCTTGGCTCCAGCTCCATTGGAATGGTGCATAAGACCAGTGAAACCCATTTAATATTCATTTTATTGCCTGATATGATATTTCAAATTCATTCAGAAAGTTATTTACTGTTCAAAACTGTTTTGAAGACAAATTAGAAAATAAATAATCTTAATGTGGATGGCGTTTGACCAAAGTGCTTGATGTAACTGTCTTCGGTTTAGGGTTTTACATATTTGCTCCCGCAAAGTCGAAGGCAAAAAAAAAAGATTATTTTGCTCATCAAAATAGACTTTATGAATTTTTTTGGATGTAAAAGCTATAGTTTTATTTATTTTATTTACGGCTGTCAAAGTTAACGCGTTAACACTCACTCACTCACATATATATTATATTATAATAATGTTTCTTCAATAACATATACTTTTATTTTTCATTATGAACGACTCACCCTTTGTTTTCTTAAAAGTTTATTTTGTGTTGAGTTTACATTTACATAATTTATATTTTACACTTCAATATTACAAGACTCCATAGGTATTGTTAATAATAGATCATTATCAATAATACATAATAATCATTTGTGATTAATCACGATTAACGGTGATTAATTTGGTTGCGGAAGTGCGATTAACTTTTAATTAATCGTTAGACATCACTATTTATTACTTAACTTTTTTCCATTTGTGATGTCACATGACATGACATCATGTAACGTGTGATGTCACAGACCATGACTCATTTCACAGGTTACGCCATCATTCCGTTCATGACGTCACGTGCCATAACCATCAGAGGTCACAGGTGTGCGCGCGCACGTGTGCGTGAGAGAGAGAGAACACGGAGGACGAGATCGTGTGTGGGCGCATTTCAGAAGCGCATGATGATGAAGAACCGACCCGTTAGTCTCGTTTCTGCTCCTCATCATCACTAAGTGCCTGAAGAAGCCCAGCAGCGCAGTGCGCGCGCGAAACTCCGCCCAGACTCCAGCGCAACATCAAAGGAGCCGCCGCATCCATCCGACCGACCGGCCAGCAGCATCATGAGAGGAGACCAGCTCGACCGGAGACCCAGCTACCCCGGGGACCAGAGGGGCAGACCGGTCAACAGAACCACCAAGATCTGGGTGAAAGTGGCCATGAGCATCGCGTACTTCCTCTGCGTGTCCATTGCGGCGTTTATCTTGGCCATTTACTACGTTCTCTTCTGGACTCCGGACGCGGCCGGACACAACGGCACCAAGCCGACGAACCGCTCGTGCCTTCCGGGATAGTGCGGGACTCGAACCTCCCGAGCGGATGCGGACGCGGACGCCGTCCCGACACAGGACAGGATGACTTTTTTTGCCGTTATAACGGACCGATCTCGCCATTATAAGACGCGGTTTCTATTTCTGAGCCGCGATTTGGCACCTTATGAGTTTCGCTGCCTTTATCGTTTTCTACTCTTCCAAGTGGCATTTTTTTCTTTTCGTTTTTAAATATCGACCTGCAAATTGCAATATTTGTCCACTATGCAAAGCCTTCGCGTTCACGGTTTGTCCTTGTGTTGTTTCAATTTTTTTTTCCCAAAAGAAAATATTTTTCAGCTCTCATAGTTATAATCTATTAAATATAGTAAGTTAACACGTGCTGTATGTGTTCTTTTTGCGGGAAGAACGTGTGCGTACGGGAGGAATTGTGGCCTTAAACGTGCTTGAACTCTAAAAGATAAATGCGCAGAATCCTGTGAAATGCACTCAAACATTTTGTTTCACTGCTTTGCGCGCGCAAACAAATAATTGTGTGTGTGTGTGTGTGTGTGTGTGTGTGTGTGTGTGTGTGTGTGTGTGTGTGTGTGTGTGTGTGTGTAATGCACGTTTTTTCATAAATGTAAGGAGATTTAAAACATTCTACTTCTTTCATTTAAACTTTGTATTTGCAATAAATGTTTAAACACATAGGTCTATTATACCCTGCAGTTTAATGTCCTTCCTTTTTTAAATCTCTCTCTCTCTCTCTCTCTCTCTCTCTCTCTCTCTCACACACACACACACACACACACACACACACACACACACACACACACACACTAAGTCAGTGATTGTTCATAATTCAGTGTTTGTCTTTCCGTAATCTGCTGTGGTCAAACCAAGAGTGGACTTCCACGTGTTCAATAATTAAACGGAACAGGAAGTTGTCAGGATGGATCTCTGGTTTATCTCTCAAGAAAAGAAACAGTGACATTAAAAGTGATAATGTGCTAATGCCAGTAACTGTTCTCTCTCTCTCTCTCTCTCTCTCTCTCTCTCTCTCTCTCTCTCTCTCTCTCTCTCTCTCTCTCTCTCTCTCAAGCACACACTTTGCTGTATCTCTCTTACATAATTGTCTCTCTTTCTCTTGTTATTCTCTTTCTGTCTTTATTGATATTATTTATATCCTTGTTTATATTATTTTTGTCCAGCCCCCGTCCCCCTTCTCTCTCTTTCTGCATCTGTCTTTTCCACCCCACACACTCAAATTTTAAAGTGTGTGTGTGTGTGTGTGTGTGTGTGTGTGTGTGTGTGTGTGTGTGTGTGTGTGTG
>MU204210.1:972015-990183 GCA_017309775.1 Paedocypris sp. Pulau Singkep
AGAGAGAGAGAGAGAGAGAGAGAGAGAGAGAGAGAGAGAGAGAGAGAGAGAGAGAGAGAGAGAGAGAGAGAGAGAGAGAGAGAGAGAGAGAGAGAGAGAGAGAGAGAGAGAGAGAGAGAGAGAGAGAAAGTGAGAGACTGATAGAGGGGGGGCAGATAGAAGAGAGAGAGCTTGAAAGGAAAAAGGAAAGTAAGGAAAGGAAAGTGAGGTGACGGCAATATGGCCACTAGGGTCCATACTGAATTGGGTTAAAACACATTTAACCCATCCGTGAAAGTGCACATACACACAGTGAAGTGAACACACACACACACAACCCGGAGCAGTGGGCAGCCTAAGACGTGGCGCCCGGGGGGCATGTGGGGTTCAGTGTCTTGCCCAAGGACACTTAGTTGTAGAACTAGTCGTAGGGGGGATTCGAACCGGCAACCTTTTGTACACCAGTCCAAGTCCCCTACCACTGGACCACAACTCCCTATAAGTCCTCTTCGTGTATTTCATGTGGAGATGAAGCCAATCACAGCATCAGCAATTCAAAGCTGATCAAACACTCAGAGTGAAACTAAACGTGTTCGCCTGGGTTTCCTTTGGCTCTCCAGTTTTCCCCCGCAGTCCAACAACAAGCGCTCAGGAGAATAAAACGGAGTGAGTGCGTGCGTCTGTGTGTCCTGTCCAGTGATTGGTCGACCCCCGATCCAGGGGTTGTGAGCAGCCTTCATCCCAGGCAGTTACCCAGAGATGCTCAGAAGAGGCTCAGAAGGTGCGAGCGGTGATGGACACACTCCACTGATGGTGTTGCACGCAGCTGCTTCAGGGACACACTCATGTCCAGCTCAGTACATGGGCAGGCAAATACATCAATATATAACATAGAATTGTCGCTAAATAGAATAGAATAGAATAGAATAGAATAGAATAGAATTGAATTGAATTGAACTGAATCTAATCTAATCTAATCTAATCTAATCTAATCTAATATAATATAATATAATATAATATAATATAATATAATATAATATAATATAATATAATATAATATAATATAATATAATATAATATAATATAATATAATCCAATTCAATCCAATTCAATCCAATTCAATTCAATTGCATGTCACAACAGCAGATATATTATAGTTTTCTATGATACAATACAATACAATACAATACAATACAATACAATACAATACAATACAATACAATACAATACAATATAATATAATATGATATAATATAAATATAATATAAATTAATATAAAATAATATAATATAATATAATATAAATTAATATAAAATAATATAATATAAATTAATATAATATAAATTAATATAATATAATATAATATAATATAATATAATATAATATAATATAATATAATATAATATAATATAATATAATATAATATAATATAATATAATTAGCAAACAAAAGAAAACCTGGTGGGTAACGCAACAAATAATTTAAAATAAAAAAAGACTGATCATCAAATTTTAATTTGATAATTAAGGTGTTAGATTTTCGTACACACACACACACACACACACACACACACACATACACACACACTAAATGGACTTTGTTACTTTACTTAATTAATTGTTGGCTACTTTGTGCTTGCACCAAGTACAAGATAATTTTTATACAAATATCGAATATTCAAATATCCAAGCAACTTTTACTCTACTTGACTACATTTGTGCTTGAGTATCTGTATCTGTACTCCACTATATTGGAATGGACCCTTACCGTTACTTGTTGCATTGTGATTGTGTGCGACAAGTGGTTGCACTTTTTTGCACATTTGAGTTTGAGTGATATTGACCTTTTTCTTTTTTTAAATCTATTTTTTTCTGCCATTTGAAACATTGTGGTGTCATTTCTTAATTAGGAAATAAAACCCAGAGTTTGCTTTTCACAATCCTTGATGTTGTTTGAGTGTAGGTGTTTCTAAATTCAGTACGAGTAAAATACTCAAGTTATTTTGCAATTGGATATTTTAAAACTTGTACACAAGTCTTCTTGGAATTGGTGACTTGTAACTTGTGATAGAGGGATTTTTTTTACAGTAAAGTGTATCAGGTACTTTCAGGTACTCTTTTATAAATCCTGTACTCAAACTTTAAACAGGCAGGTTGAAATAAAAAAACGATTGGCAAACCTTAAAAAAGTAGCAAAAATGTCAAAGTGGATGAAATTGGCCTGAATGATTTGGACATACAGTTAGTGCTCGGTAAATATTGAATACTACTCTGCACAAATACTACAGGATTACGTCAGTGTTCTACCATGTCGACAGGGGGCGACAACGTCTCCAGACTCCAGATTCAAACAGCGAGAGCGAAGAAGCGTGTTGTAGTCAAGACGGCGTTTTAAACAGTTTTTGTTTTATTCGAGCGGTTGGCGATAATGTTATTAATCAATGTAATTTCTCCGCATTTGCGGGAATTTGCCGTTCGGATTCCGAAAAATAGCTGATTTTATTCCATTGGATTATTTAGACAAGTACTTAATTATTTAGTTTTTTTTCTTCTTAGATTTTTAACGTTTACATGTATATAGGTATATGGAATTTACTGTATCAGCATGATTTCTGATTTCCAAAGAGGATTCGCTCAGAATGTCGGCATGCAGAACCTAATTAACTATGAATGGGTTCGAAAAGAACCGCGTTCGGCTCCCAAGTCGCAGGTAAGATATGTTCTGCTTCTCTTGCTTTGTGTTATTTTGCTACGCTGTATTTTTGCTAATTGTTAGTTTGCTATTTAATGACTGCTATTTATTTACTATTGCTGTTTATTGCCGAACCGCAGCAACACACACCACGTCTCAAGCAGAGTTGTAAAGAGTACCTGAAAACCCTACTTGAGTAAAAGTACTTCATTACAAGTTACAGGTCACAAATTCCAAGAAGACGTAAGAAGTAAAAGTCGTAAAGTATTGAATTTTACAAGAACTTGAGAATTTTACTCCCACTGAATTTAGACGGCAAGAAATGTGAAAAACAAGAAACGCTATTTTGTTTCAAAATTGTAGAAATGAAACGTAACACCCCAGTGTTTCAAAATGGCAGAACAAAAAAGAAAACGAGGAACAAAAAGTCAGTCTCAGTCCAACTCAAATGTCCATAAATGTGTAACCGCTAATTCAAGATGATGTGATTTAGTTGATAAATAGCATCCTGTGTGTGTGTGTGTGTGTGTGTGTGTGTTTGTGTTTGTTCGTTTATTTTAATTTGTTTCTACTGTTTATTTATGTACATTTGTTTCTACTGTTGTGACATGAAATTTCCCCGCTGTGGGACAATTAAAGGCTTTTCCATTCAATCCAGTATCCCTCGTTCACCCAATAAATTACAATTATTTATTATTTTTTATTAATAAATAAATTAATACATTACTAATAAATTAAGTTGTGGAGTATTGATACAGATACTTGTTCACCAATGTAGTCAATTAGATAACACAAATAGTAAAAGTTGCACAAAAAGTTTTACTCACCACAAGTACAAAGTAGCCAAAATGCTCAAGTAACAAAGTCCAGCTACTCAAGTACTTTTCACCACGGTCTAAATGTTCCCCTCACGAGTTTCATTCACATTCACCTAAAGTTTTACTCACCACAAGCACAACGCAGCCAAAATACTCAAGTAACAAAGTCCAGCTACTCAAGTACTTTAGCCCACTGTCTAAATGTTCCCCTCACGAGTTTCATTCACATTCACCTAAAGTTTTACTCACCACAAGCACAACGCAGCCAAAATACTCAAGTAACAAAGTCCAGCTACTCAAGTACTTTAGCCCACTGTCTAAATGTTCCCCTCACGAGTTTCATTTACATTCACCTAAAGTTTTACTCGCCACAAGCACAACGTAGCCCAAAATACTCAAGTAACAAAGTCCAGCTACTCAAGTACTTTAGCCCACTGTCTAAATGTTCCCCTCATAAGTTTCATGTACATTCACAGCTCCAGTTCAACCTGTCCGTGCCACCCAGCGTGTTCAACCGCCCCACCCGTGTGGGACCCCCGGCCCCGATCGTGTTGGAGAAGCTGCTGCCCCGGGCGGAGCCAGCAGAGGACGCGGACTCCAGCGTGAGCTCCTTACGCCTCTCCGTCCTGTCTGAGGAACGCCTGCAGGCCGCCGTCAGACTGGCCAAGCGTGACCTGCTCTGGAGACGCCAGGGCGGAGAAAGACCCCGGAGTCCCAGTCCAGAGACCACCCCCAGTCCTCCAGTCCAGCAGGTACCCAACGAGAAACCTCTCCCGAGCAACAAGGTTCCTGCCAGGAGATCCCCGAGCAAGCCAAAAAACCCCAGAACTCAGCCGCCGGTCCGCTCTCCTCGCACCCCGCCCAAACCCCCCCCGGCCCCGCCCACCATCATCGCCTCCAGACCCAGAGTCAGCAGTGTGGCTCAGCTGGGGGCGGAGATCAGTAAGCTGCACGTGGAGCTGAGCACCTACGTGTCGCAGGTGGAGGGCTTGGTGAATGAAGGTGGGCACAGTATATATATATTTAATATGTCTGTCTGTCTGTCACCTATATGTCTGTTTGTCTGTCTGTCTGTCTGTCCATCCATCCATCCTTTTTCTGTCTGTCTATCTTCTCTCTACCTATAGATGGGGATCTATCTATCCATCCATCCATCCATCCACCCATCCATTCGACCACCCATCCATCTATCCCTCCACCCTTGGAAAGCCTTTTGAAAGTGGTTGGGAACCACTGCTCTAGATGTTCCCCTCACGAGTTTCATTTACATTCACCTAAAGTTTTCCATCCATCCGACCATCCATCCATCCTTTTTTTAGTCTGTTTATCTCTTCTCTACCTGTAGATGGGGATCTATCTATCTATCTATCTATCTATCTATCTATCCATCTATCCATCTATCCATCTATCCATCTATCCATCTATCCATCTATCCACCCATCCATCTATCCATCCACCCATCCATCTATCCATCCACCCATCCATCTATCCATCCACCCATCCATCCATCCGACCATCCATCCATCCATCCATCCATCCATCCTTTTTTTAGTCTGTTTATCTCCTCTCTACCTGTAGATGGGGATCCATCTATCTATCTATCCATCCATCTATCCATCCTTTTTCTGTCTGTCTATCTCCTCTCTACCTATAGATGGGGATCTATCTATCCACCCATCTCTCTATCTATCAATCTAGCTAGCTAGCTCCTTCTCTTTCTCTATCCTTGTTTTTTTCTGTCAGTCTGTGCATCTGTCCAGGTCTTGGTGAATGAAGGTTGGCACAGCTGTCTGTGTGTGTGTGTGTGTGTGTGTGTGTGTGTGTGTGTGTGTGTGTGTGCGTGGCTCTTCTGTAGTTCACGGAGCAGCTCTGTCTGTCTGTCTGTCCTTCATTACAGGACGAGCGCTGGACGCTGAGCTGGAGCCGGAAGAGAAGCGCAGGATGGAGATTCGCTGGCAGGAACAGGAGATTCGCTCTTCACGCATCGTCTATATGTTGCAACAGCAGGTTTTTATCTAGATCTGTCTATCCATCCATCAATCTTTCTCTATCCTTATTTTTATCTGTCTGTTATTTTTTATCTATCTGTCGGTTTGTCTGTCTTTTCTTTCTCTCTATCTTTCTGGTATCTATCTGTCTTCTCTTTCTCTATTCTTATTTGTAAATATATCTATCTGTCTGTCTTCTTCTCTTTCTCTTTCCTCAATCCTTGTTTTTATCTTTCTGGTATCTGTCTGTCTGTCTTTCTCTATCCTTATTTTCATTTGTCTGTCTTCTCTTTCTCTATCCTTATTTTTTATCCGTCTGTCTTCTCTTTCTCTATGCTTAATTTTATCTGTCTGTCTTTCTGTCTGTCTGTCTTCTCTTTCTCTATCCTTATTTTTTATCCGTCTGTCTTCTCTTTCTCTATGCTTAATTTTATCTGTCTGTCTTTCTGTCTGTCTGTCTTCTCTTTCTCTATCCTTATTTTTTATCCGTCTGTCTTCTCTTTCTCTATGCTTAATTTTATCTGTCTGTCTGTCTGTCTGTCTGTCTTCTCTTTCTATATCCTTATTTTTAACCTATCTGTCTCTCTGTCTGTCACCTATATGTCTGTCTGTCTGTCCGCCTGAATGTCTATCATCTATCCGCCCATCTATCCGTCCATCTATCCATTCATAGTTTTTCTGTCTGTCTCTGTGCTCTCTATCTATAGATGGGAATCTGTCTATCTGTATATTATAGATGAGGATCTATCTATCTATCAATCCATCTATCCACACGTCTAGCTCGCTGCTTCTCTTTCTCTATCCTTATTTTTTTTCTGTCTATCTGTTCTTTTCTCTGTTTTCGTCTAATAGTCTCACTATCAATCCATCTCTGTCTGCCCAGTCACCATTCATCATCAATTTTTTTGCCTGTCTGTGTTTCTCTGTCTAATTCGATATTCCACCAATTCCACTATCAGGGAAAACATCGATCCATCAATCTTTCTCTCTGTTTGCCAATTTTTTCATTCATCTATTTGTGGGTGTGTTCCTCTGTACAAATTTACACACACACTCTGACCGGCTTTTTTTTTTTCAGGTCAAAGATATTCAGAAGGAAACGGACAAACTGAGCTGTGAAAATGTCCAACCTGCCCAAAAGGTTCCAGCGCTGCACTTCACTGCACTCCCAGGCGCATCACTTTATCGTTTTATCACTTTTATGTTGTTATATTCAAGATTTATTTATTTCAGACTCGCTTGCCGTCAAATGACATACCTGACACGTTTTGACTGTCGCCGATCAGAATTTTCGACGCTCAAAAACATGGGGTGTGCTTATAATCTTAAATTCGCGTAAATTTAAGCCCCTATTTTTTAGTTTTTCAAGTCAGGTACAATTACAAATAATCGAAAACGCGCCGTCTTTATGCAGCAGCGTTAATCTTATTATATAATGTACAATCTAAAGAGGTAAAATTGCACTGGACGAAATAACATGAAAGCAATCATTATTATTACAACAAAGAGAAACTACAAACCATGACCGCTTAGCTTAGCGCTAACAAACAGGTCCAATGTGTAATCACAGAAAGAGTCAAAACTGTCGAAAATAAAGAACACAGACAAGAAGTAAAAAACCAAGGAACAGACACAATCAAAACGCCCGGTCTGCTAAACGGGGGATAATAATCCTTTCTCTTCACACGGCTTGAAACAGGCCTGAGCTTGAAACAATTGCTCTGCGCATGTGCGAAGTCTGACTGCAGAGCAAAGAATCTTGGGAAATGAAGTTCTGACCACTAGAATTGTATTTTTGTTATCTATTATTCAAGTAAAATGTTATCAAAATGATAACGAGTCACAAGCTAGGTTTGTTTTTGTTTTTTTTAAAGAGAATATTAACGTAGTTGAACCAGAAGCTTTAATTTAAAAAAAAATCAGGTGTGCTTATATTGATGTAAATATGGTAATATAAAAAAAATAGACATTACAGACATGTTTGACTTTTATGTTTTGTTGACAGGGCAAGGTCGTGGACAGACTGGCTGCCGTTCACCGTGGAGCCGTCCGAGCCATGCAGATGTCCGTCAAACAGCTGTCCGACCCCTTGGTGACCCGAGTGCCCGCCCACTGCAGAGAACTCAGCCTGCTGATTCGCCAGCTCTCGCTCTGCTCGGCCAATGTAGAGGAAGGAACCGGGACGGCTGTGGACATCCTGGAGAAGTTAGAGGTGATGGAGTGTGTCCACGTGTGTGAAGGTCCGTGCTGAAGTCTGACCGTTTCTTCTGGTGACTCTTCTTAGGTTCTTGACACGGCGCTGAGGAAGCACGAAGCTCTCGCCAAACAAAACGCTCACAACTCGGAGCCTGTGAAAAAGAAAAAGACTCCAAGCTTGCCGTTCCCTCACCAAGCCAAGCAGCGAGCGGGTAAACACTTTTTGTGGCCTAGAGGAGGTGGACTTGCAACCACAAAGTTGTAGGTTCGAATTCCAGGCTGGCAATCATTTATTTATTTTTTTATTTTTTTCTTAAATTATTGAGCAAGACGCTGAACATTGTGTGCTCCTCTGGTAGAGCTGCACAATTCATCGTTAAAAGATCACCCTCTCAATACAGCGTTTTACTATTTTGCTTTTTATTTACTTTATTTTATTTTCCTACACACACAGTAGAGATGCACAATTTATTGTTAAAAGATCACCCGATTCCACACACTTGGCTCCCTTTTGAGTACAAATAGTTTTGGGACTGTTTTGACTCCTTGCCCTGATTGGTCAAAGCATCCCCGCCCACCAAAACAGGTCAAAACTTAAATTGGTATATAAAATATGTAAAAAAAACTTTATAAAAGATTTCAAAGATTTTTTTTCTTTACCTCATTACCTTTTCATTGCATTACTTTATTATTCCTTACATTTATTTTATGGCGGTCAAAGTTAACGCGTTAACGCATGCGATCAATTTTAGATGTAGGCAAATTCATTGATTCATTGCAAATTCATTGATTGTCTAACACGTGTTTTCCCTGTTTCCTGGTTTCTTGTCTCTGTTCTGATTATTATTCTGAATCTTCAGAAACTGCATATGAGACTCGACCTGCTTTTCCCTGCTCACCCAGCTTTACAGACGCAGTTCCTTTTCAACTGCAAATAACTTGCTGGTCAGAATTCTCGGTCGGATCAAATCTCTGTTCAATAAGCCGCCGCGTTAGATTCATATGGATTATATAAACAGTCAATACTGTATTTACTTACACTTGCATTTAAAAACAGACATTCTAAGCTTTACGTAGACATGTTTCATGTTAGAGTGATAAGTATTTATTAAATACTTTTTACAGTTACAGTTTGGTTTCAACTGACAGTAGATGGCAAAACGCGTTTCACCTTTTAGTTTTATTATTTTTAATAGTTTTTACAAATACACAACGTCCGAGTGTATCGTAATAAAATAGGTACTGTAAACTTTCATTAGATGTGTAACACTTGCATGTATAACTCTATCAAACTATAATACATGTACTTTTTTTGTGTGTTCTGTCTTGAAAAATTTGCGACTCGACATCGTATTGTTAAAAAACTACATATTGCAAAATATAAAACAAATATATTGCAAATTAAACAAAACCTTTACTACATTATATTAGAGTATTAAAACGAGTGTTTATTTAGTGTTTAGTTTACATTAATTGACATATTACACCTCAATATCCAATATTACAATCTTCAGTTATTTAATTGTGATTGGTCAGGAAAGTGCTATTAATTAGTTAAAAATAATGAATCGTTTGACAGCCTTAATTTATTTCAATTTAAAGCATAGTGTAACGCATGTTATTCTATTGCTGTTTGACAACCTGATGTTCTGTGAAAAGTTTTTAAAACAAAAAAGAATTCCACAATCGGGATCTTTATTCCAAACAAAAAATAACGTGATTCTCATTTCATCCAGAATCGTGCAGATCCGGCTCCACAGCTGAAGTGTGTGTGTGTGTGTGTGTGTGTGTGCACCTCACTGTTTGGATGGGTGAAAGGTTTTTTGTAGACGTTTATTGGATTTAAAGCGTCTAAGGCTGGTTTAATCTGTGCAGGCGCGGGGCCAAGAAGAAGCGCGTCCAGGACGTCCCAGGTGTCGATGAAGAAGCGCAGTGAGGTCCTGAAGGAAGGGGTGGAGATCCTGGTGCAGCGGTATAAACTGAGAGAAGAACAAGACAAACAACACCGATCTGCTGCTGTCAGCAACCAGGCCCAGAGCAAGGTGAGAGCCGTCCATCTATCCATCCATCCATCCATCTATCAATCCGTCAATTAATACATGTATTCGTTCATGCATTCTTCTATTAATTCAATCAACCATCAATCCATTTATCCATCCATCTATTCATCCATTAATCAATTCATTAATACATCCGTTTATCTATCTGTCTATCCGTTCATCAATTCATCCATCTATCAATCAATCCAATAATCAGTCCATTCTTTCTTCCTTCCATCCATCATCCATTAATACATTTCTTCATCCATCCATCTATCAATCCATCCATCAATCCATCTTTCCTACAATTATCTATCCATCAATTCATCCATCAATCCATCTGTCCATCCATTCATTCATCCATCAATACATGATCCACTATCCTTTAATACATCCTTCCATCCGTCCATCAATCTAATAATTCATCTATCCATTTATCAATCCATCCATCCATTCTTTAATTTACTCAGTTGTTCATTCATTCATTAATGCACCCATCCACTCATCCATCCATTAACTCAGTTCATGCATCCTTTAATTTATTCATCCATTCATTCATTCATTCAATTGGTGTGTGTGAATGTTGTTGTGCTTCTGTAAGGCGACCTTGAGCGTCTAGAAAGGCGCCAATAAATAAAAAAAAATTTGAATGGATTATTATTATCCAATAATCCATCCATCAATCCATTTATCCATGCATCCATCCATTAATCCATTAGTCCATCCATCCACCAATACACCCATTCATTTGTCAATCCTTCCTTCCATCCCTTCATCCATTCCTCCATAAATCCAAGTTTATTCCCCAAAACTGTATTGGAAACCTTTCTGTCGTTAAAACTCCACGACAGCACGCCTCCAAATGCTGTTTTTCCCCCATAGGGAAGAGTGATCAACACCACCTTTCAGAAGCCCACTGTGGCGTCCCAGCTGAGGGAGAACCAGTTGGTGCCCAAGGAAGCCACCGTGCCATGGATGCCAACCTCTCCTCGTTCTCCTCGCTCTCCTCGTCCTCCGTCAGTACATCCGCTCCAGTCCTTCACTACACCACGCGTCACATCCTGTTTGTCCTGAACCTTCTCTGGTGCTGTTTGTAGGGTGGAGCAGGACTCCAGACCGGAGCCCAGGTGCTTGTTCTCTCCTCGAAAGGGTCCCGACAAGCCCAAGCCCCCCAGCAGACTCGCTGTCAGCCCCAAACCTCCATTGTTTGATAAGACGCAAGCTGAGAACGAAGCCCTCAGGTACGTCGCTGGGTGGATTCCTGCATCAGTTTTTTTTAAACCCTGTTGTTAAACCTTTTGTAAAAAGTTATGTTAAACCCCCAAGTTTATCTGATCATCCATCCTTCCTTCCTCCTTCCTTTCTCTTCATCCTGTAATCCATTCATCCATCCAACCAACCAACCAACCAACCAACCGACCATCTATCCTTTCATCCATTCTTCCATCCTTTTATCCACCACTCCATCCATCCATCCATCCATCCATCTCTCTACCTAACATCTATCCATCTGTCTTTTTAATAATCAATTTCAAGATATTAATCCATCCATTCTTCCATTCCCTTATCCACCACTCCATCCATCCTACAATCCATCCATCCATCCATCCTACAATCCATCCATCCGTCTGTCCATCAATCTCTCTACCTAACATCTATCCATCTGTCTTTTTAATAATCAATTTCTTCAAGTCATTAATCCATCCATTCTTCCATTCCCTTATCCACCTCTCCATCCATCCTACAATCCATCCATCCATCCATCAATCTCTCATCTATCCATCTGTCTTTTTAATAATCAATTTATTCAAGTCATTAATCCATCCATTCTTCCATTCCTTTATCCACCACTCCATCCATCCTACAATCCATCCATCCATTCGTCCATCCATCAATCTCTCTACCTAACGTCCATCCATCTGTCTTTTTTTTAATTACCCCCCCACAACTAGTTTATCTGATCATCCTTCCTCCTCCTTTTTTTCATCCAGTAATCCATTCATCCATCCATCCAACCAACCAACCAACCCCTTTCATCAATCTCTCTACCTAACATCTATCCATCTGTCTTTTTAATAATCAATTTCTTCCAAGTCATTAATCCATCCATTCTTCCTTCCCCTTATCTACCACTCCATCCATCCATCTCTCTTCCTTACTTCTATCCATCTGTCTTTTTCAAAATTAATTTCTTCAAGTCATCCATCTACCCAC
Organism: Paedocypris sp. Pulau Singkep; assembly: GCA_017309775.1. Classification (NCBI taxonomy): domain Eukaryota; kingdom Metazoa; phylum Chordata; class Actinopteri; order Cypriniformes; genus Paedocypris; species Paedocypris sp. Pulau Singkep. The sequence continues at coordinate 983,941 of MU204210.1, forward strand.
CTAACGTCTATCTATCCACCCATCCATCCATACATACATACATACATCTATCCACCTAACGTCTATCCATCAGTCTTTTTATTAATCATTTTCTTTAAGTCATTCATCCATCCATTCTTCCATTCTCTTGTCCACCACTCCATCCATCCTACAATCCATCCATCCATCCATCCACCAATCTCTCTACCTAATGTCCATCCATCTGTCTTTTTTAAAATTAGTTTCTTCAAGTCATCCATCCACCCGCCTTACGTCTATCCATCCATCCACCCATCCGCCTAACGTCTATTTATCTGTCTTTTTATTTATCAATTTCAAGTCATCCATCCATCCATCCATTCTCTTGTCCACCACTCCATCCATCCTACAATCCATCCATCCATCCATCCACCAATCTCTCTACCTAATGTCCATCCATCTGTCTTTTTTAAAATCAGTTTCTTCAGGTCATCCTTCCACCCGCCTTACGTCTATCCATCCATCCACCCATCCGCCTAACGTCTATTCATCTGTCTTTTTATTTATCAATTTCAAGTCATCCATCCATCCATCCATTCTTCCATTCCCTTGTCCATCACTCATCCATCAATCTCTCTAACTAACGTCCATTTGCCTTTTTTTTGTCTTAAGTCATTCATCCACCAACCTAACGTCTAGCCATCCATTCATCTAACCAGCTAACGTCTATCCATCTGTCTTTTTCTTAATCAATTTTTTCAAGTCATCCATCCGTCCACCACTTCATCCATCCATCAATCAATCAATCAATCCATCTATCAATCTCTCTACCTAACGTCCATCCATCTGTCTTTTTATTAATTAATTTCTTCAAGTCATCCATCCATCCATCCCTCTACCTAATGTCTTTTTTATTAATACATTTCAAGTCACACTTTTTCAAAATCACAATCAGAATCAACTTTGACGTTTACACATGACAACACAGAATTAAATGTGGTCAGACTCCGTCTTTGTTCCTCCTTATTACAAAAATATAAAACAAAAGAAAAAAAAATACACAGAATATTAACAAATATTTAAACAATAAAGAAAACAGTGACATGAAATGAACGAGACGTAAATAACAAAATTGCAATTAATTTTTTTTTTTCACCGTTGTCTTTGTCCTTTAGTTTTACTTAATAACATAAAAATATGTTTGAGTAGGTTTTTTTTAATGGAGAGCTGTGATTTTCTCAGAGGTCAAGTTTCCACTGCAAATAAGGTTACCAGAAATCCTATGACCACGTAAGGTCTCGTTTTTGATGTTCTCTATTACTACCGATCTATCAAATCATAGACGTAAACTCTCACGTTTGTGGCTGAAATCAAACTGAAGGCCGGAATGAACATGGTGGCGCTGGTGTTTGACAGGGAAGCCTGGCTGGAGCGTGTGACTGAGGACCGCTTGCGAGATCTCCACCGGCTGAGCAGAGAGGAAACGGATCGCCTCGACAAAATCCGGTGGGACATTTTTTTTTTTTTTAATTTATTTTTATTAAACGTTTCTCGCATTTTTTCTCTCCTCATTTTTCCAACACAAAACAACCTTGCATATATATATACATACTGTATTTTCTGGACTATAAGCCGCTAATTTTTTCATAGGTTTTGAACCATGCGGCTTATACAATTTTTTGATAATGAAGATAAATACAGTAGATACTCGTTTTTTCTGTCCCGTTTTAATCAGCAAAGTTGCTGCCGTGTTAAAATGCAGTTTAGGAAAGGATCTATTTAGTTACATACATGTACATTTACAATTCAAAATCGTTCATAGAGCGGATGCGGCTTATATACAGGTGCGGCTTATAGTCCAGAAAATACGGTATTTATAAATATGTGTGTGTAAATATTTATATATGTATATAAGTATATATGTTTATCGAGGGAGAGAAAGAAGGAGAAGGAAAGAAAAAGGAAGGTCAGAAAGAAAGGAAAAAGAAAAGAGAGAAGGAAGGAAAGAAAGAAAAGAAAGAAAGAAAGAGCCTTTTTGTCCCACTACGGGGAAATTACATATCACAACAACCAACCGAATAAATAGAGGAACATATACATATGTAACACATGTATATAAAAAATATGTAAATAAATAAGCCTGCATAAATGAACAAACTTAAATGACACTGCACACAATAAAATAAATAAACGTAACCATAAGCATATAACACCGCACACATCATAATGAACATAAAAACAATCATAAATACATTTAATATAATATACGTAGATAATATATTCTAATAGTAGTTTATGAAGGCGAAAATGCAACAAATGTTTCAATAACTATACAAGAATATACACAAATAAACAAATGCAAGAATGCAGAATATAAATGTTGATTATAAATATGTAAAAATAAGTATAAATTATGTATATACGTATATAAATAAGTATATAAGTGTTAAAAACGTTATAAAACTATAAATTGTAGACTTATAGCAGTTTAGTTTTTTTGGACTGGTTGTTCCAGCGCTTTGTGGGTTGAATCGTGCGTTCCCTTTTCCAGGACCACTGTGGGGTCGCCGACGCAATGGGCAGAAAGGGCCGAACGGGCGGCGAGAGAGAGAATCCAACCTCTGCTGGATCAAGCGCAGGTAAAAGTGAAGTTTCACTCCAGATTCCCTCGCGCACCGTCCTCTGACTGCTCTCGCGTCTCGTCCGTCCAGCACGCGGCTGAAACAGGAAGTCAGGCTCTCCGACAGGTGCTCCAGGTGCGCTTTAAGACGTTTTTTTTGCAGAGCTGATTAGGGATGTAACGATATCGCGGAGATTTAAATATGTCTCGATATATCGTCGTCATCATTACGGTATAAAAAATTGCGCATCTCAGTCAAAAAAAACAATAGTTCTAACTCGCTGCAGCGGCGCAAGTCATTAGCGACTACATATCCCATGATGCTTTGCGCTGCGGTTTAGCCAATAGGAGCGCACACTGCACACGCTCCTCATCCGCCCAGTCGAGATGGCAGGAAGCAGCGAAAACAGCGCCAACTCTGAGGAAAATCCCGATGTTGAGATTGTGAGATCCCTTCATCCTTTAAATCAGATGTGTGGAAACAGTTTGGTTTTGCCGTTTCTACTAACACTTAAGGTGAGGAACAGATTAGTATGCAAGCATTGCCACACTAAGCCAGGTTGTTTACTTTATGGCAGTGATGGTGTCAACTTTTATTTAAGTTTTTGGCTGTTTTTAACAGGCTTGTTAATTTCAGCTTTGTTTGCACATTGAGGAAATGACGTCAGTGACATTTCCTTATTACGTTACAGTTGTAGAACACTTTAGAAAAGAATGTTAATATATATCAGTAGATTGCAATTAGTATTTTAGTATAGTTTGTATATTGCTGTTTCTGACTTAACTTGGATTTTGCAGTTTGGACTTCGTGTGACCAGTGTTTTCTATTGTCCTTGTTCTAAAATAGGACAATAAAAGGCCTAATTAACAACGGCCAATTATTAATATATTGTCAGCCTTGTTACAATAAACATAAGAGACATAATTGTGAAGTCTTCTGTAATAACATGAGCATCTAAAAGATATCGTGATAAATATCTGTGCAATATCCGTATTAAGCGAACTGTGCATTAACTTCACTTATTCTGTGCAATATCCTAGTGCTTTCCACGTGTGTAATTTTTGTATAAGTCTCGTCATATTTTTATATTCTATTCTATATTCTTATTTAACTGTAATTTGATGTACGTATATACTTTTATTTGTATATACTTTAATTAAAATGTATATACTTTTATTTGATGCTGCTCGTGTTTTTTCTCAGTGCGGCTGTAACAGGCAAATTTCCCCACCGTGGGACGAATAAAGGACTTTCTTATCTTATCTTATCGTACGGTGAGGATCATATCGTGATGATATCGTTACATCCCTAGAGCCGATGCATTCAGACGGATTATTTTGGCTCCGGGCTTTGCGTGGAACCCTCAGTAGCTGATGTTTTCTGCGTCTGCAGCCTGTGGGCGACGCGGCTGTGTTTCAGTGGGCAGCTGAGAGGCCGCGGGAGGCTGGTGCTGATGCTGCCAACACGCTAGAGAACATGCTGCTGAGGATGGAGCAGATCGAGGTCAGCAGAATTTAGAACGATGATGTCACACACGTTGTATTTTTGCGTCCTCAGTTCTGTTGTAGTAGAATGGGATAGTCTTTATTGTCACGGTGCACATTCATTAATTGCATCACCCTGTTTTCTTTTGCCATAAAATCGATTATTTACATTTTTTGACGACGCAAATTAATACAATGTACATTTTTAGTATGACGTATGTCCTCCCTTGTTCTTCAGCACTTCAGCGATGCGTTTTGGCATCAAATCGACCAGATTTATCAATTGTTTAGGATTGAAGGGTCCCTGTACCAGGTCTCAATTATAGCACAAATTAGGGCTTTTTTCTCATTAATGATGGACCATAAATTCTCAATCGGGTTTAAGTCCGGTGAATAACCAGGCCAATACAGCACAGCAATGTCCCAGTAATGGGATTATGACATGGTGCTCCATTAATTATCCAATCAGAGGTCTGACAAACAAGTAATTAGTGAATATTTATTGGCCAAATAAGTCAACTCTATCATGGCAAACATTGTTCTAAACATTTCGCATGCTTTAGAAAGATTTATTATTGATGAGAGATATTGCTGATTTGTTGTCATGGAAGGATTTGTTGTTCATCCAAGTGAAGCGCGTTTTGTGTTATGTAACTTCTGCCGTTGCTCTTCCAGAAAGATGAAGAAGCCGTTCGCCGTAAATACGCCATGGATCCGCTGTTTTGGGAGAAAGAGGAAAGTGAGTCAGCACAACTATTGTTTTTTTTATCTTTACCGTCGCTCAATGGCTCCACTAGATGGCAGCAGTGTACGTCACATTCCATTTTTGACGTTTTAATGAGATGCAGTACAACACTGGAAGGTAGAGATTTTACAATAAGAGCCTTTTATAATTACTCCAAATCTGAATTGTGTGAAATTTCTTGGCCAGTGGAAGTCTATAGGCACGATCACTAACTATAGAACTTGATACATGGACCAAACCAACCGTTTTAGTTTAAAATGTAGCAGGCCGTCTCAAATTAAACCGTCACGGATGCATGACCTTAATTTTAGTGGATTGAAATTAATACCGGACTAATTTAAATGCGAGTAAATGATGTCATGTGACTTCACTCAGCCAATCGATTGTGTGGATCACTGGCTGTAAACTTTGTATCTGAACATCGGCAGATGAGAGAAAGTTAGAATACCCAAATTAATCAATAACCATTGCAGTTGTTAAAAGTTAAAAAAAAAACAAAGCGAGAGAGAGACACCAATGACAGAGGAGAAATGGGGAGATGCAGAGGAGAGACAGATGATGGAGGCGGAAAATGGAATAGGTGAGACATATAAAAATGTCCAAAAAGTGCACAGTGAAAAAGGAATCATATGAGACACTGGGACAAAAATATGAGACTCTAAATCAATCCTTAAGATATGTCCAGATTCTTTTTTTTTTTTTTTTTTTTACCTGTTTAATTATTGCTTTTTGTTTATACATGTGATAGCCACGTGTTGGTCTGGGACTAAGAAAAGCGCTATATAAATAAACTTGAACTTTTAAAGGTTAAAGCTTTTGAGTCAACATGTCAAACTATTTCATAGGCCAAATGTTTTAGCGTTAATTTTTTTTTCTTACCACTAATATGCAGGGAGATCATTTGAGTGAAACATGCCAGATGTGTAAACTGTTTTCAAAAAGAAATAAAGGAGCCTTTTACAGAAGTAACACTGTTATAGAAATCTAGTTTTGCTTTGCGAATCGGCACAAATTAATTTCGTAATATGAAGTACCATTTTGTGTGTGTGTGTATATATATATGTATGTATGTATGTGTGTGTATATGTATATGTATATTTATATATACAGTATATGTGTGTGTGTGTGTGTGTGTGTATGTATAGATATATCTATATATCTATATAGGTATCTCTCTCTCTGTGTGTATGTATATATATATATATATATATCAAAGTCAAAGTCAAAGTCAGCTTCATTGTCAATTTTGCCATATGTACAGTGCATACATACAGAAAATCGAAATTTCGTTCCTCTCAGTCCCTAGATACAAACAGATACAAACAGATGACATTTCAACATAAAACTTACAAGTACTAAAAGTAAGGTGTCGTAGTAATAAAGTGACGTTTGCTTTGCATTCCTATGTGACAGGTAAAGTGACTTGTGAGGAATG
>MU204210.1:990283-1000961 GCA_017309775.1 Paedocypris sp. Pulau Singkep
AAATTTCGTTCCTCTCAGTCCCTAGATACAAACAGATACAAACAGATGACATTTCAACATAAAACTTACAAGTACTAAAAGTAAGGTGTCGTAGTAATAAAGTGACGTTTGCTTTGCATTCCTATGTGACAGGTAAAGTGACTTGTGAGGAATGGCAGATGATAGTGCAAACAAAGTCAGTGCAATTTAGGGAGTAGTATATATATATATATATATATGTATTCTTAATAATATATCATTGTAATTCGTTAGTATAAAACCTAGTGTAAAAAATTAGATGGAGGTTCAAAACCTACTTTTGAATACTTTTAGTTGAGAACTCGTGATCTATAGTATAGAAATGCTTCTTGGTGATTTTAGAAGTTTCAATAAAAGTTTAAAAAAAAAAAAGATTCTGTAACCTTCTTGTTCAACACTCCCTAACCACTTGGCCACAAATGCCCTAAGATGCTTGACCGGGTCAGACGGCCAGTGTCTGTGTTAATCTGCTGTTACTATGCCTGCGTTAACAATTCTCCATCTGTGATTGCAACTCACCATCACTGCCACCAGGGGGAGATGTTTTGAAACACGAGCGTGCCTTTAGAGATCCACACATCCAATAATGATCAAATAACGAGTGCAATCTGCGTGCCTGGCAACTCCATTTCCGTTGAGCATTTGTGATCTGTGCGCAGATTCCCAGCCCAGCGTTCCCATCTTCAGACCAGCCTCTCCTCCACCGATCATCCTGACCAAACCAGTGGTGAGCCTTCCCGGCCGGGCCGACATGCGTCTGCAGATCGTGGAGACGCGGTGAGTGCCAGCGCGTTGACTGTGTTCGCTGTTACTTACACGGTAATAACATCAGCCACAGCGTCTGGAAACATCTCCACAGAAAGTGTGCAGGTCCGAGCGTTGGCAGCCTCGCACACCGGCGGTAAATTAATGAACAGTGCGAAAGAACAGAGCGCTCCTGTCTTAAGGGCGAGCGAGGCATGATGGGAAATTTAGTGGAAGGGGTTCAAAAGATGCATTAGAAGATTAAACCGCTTTCTTCTTTTCAGCCTGGGCTTAGAGTCCAGTGAATGCAGTGGAAACATCTCCAGCACAATGTCTGCCGACTTCAAAGCACATCTAATATCTAATCTTTCTGTGTGTGTGTGTGTGTGTGTGTGTGAATCCGTCCAGGCATATAATGCTTAGTCATTGGCTGAGATGGACGCCTGCTGTCGATGCACATGGTTCTTTGATGGGTCAGTGCGTGCCATGCTTCGACAAATCTTTAGAGTCACTTGATTCATACATCTACCTCACATCTAGACATTCTGTCTATTTATATTCACACGTGCGCTTTGAGACAGTTAAAACTGTGAAAAGCGCCTTACAAATGCTCAGAACTTGAACATGAACTTGAACTTTCTCCTAAAACGTCGATCTGAACTTGGTGCCATCGTGTGCACGCCTTGTTTACCTTCCACATTGGTCCTGACCTGTTGTGTCTTTAAAAAGGTAATTACTAATTATTTACCGTATCCTAGCAAATGTATGCACCCCTTCTTTCCGAGTTTTAGAAGCCGGAAGTCTTGATGTGTGCTTATATATGCTGATTTCAAAAATGCACGTAAATATAAGCGCCCATTTTTCTACATTTCAAATCTGGAGCGATCATTAATAAACGGTTGTGTCCTCTCTTTGTTCTTTAAATAATGATTCCGGAGGCAGACATTTATTTAGCTTTTATCGGCTCAATAACAGAAATTAGGAAACATTAGACACACCGCAACACTTAACAGAGACAAAATAACACTGGAAGAAGTAAGAATAAACTAAATAAAATCGTTCAGTCGAAAATGAAGAACATCACAAGGAGTAAAAAATCCAAGACACAATCGAAAGGCTCAATCTGTTGGGCAAGGAAACACGATATTTTGCTACAATCATCTTGTCGTTTGTTATAAAGACTGCTGATAATGGCGACTTGAGCTGCTCTCAGGCGAAAGATCTCAATGAATTATGGGAGGTGTAGTTCCGATCGCTAGAATAGATTATTTTTTTTTATCTATTATTCAAGTAAATTGACATTAAAGTGAAACGCGTCACAGGTTAGGTTTATACATAAAGAAAAGTAAGTGTTTGTAAGAGAAATTCAATTTAATTTTAATATCAGTAGAGAAAAAAAATATCAGAAATATAAAACAATTTTTTTTTTTCATTTTATTTTTTTTGCATTTTTAAAATTAGGGGTGGGCTCATATTCGTGTAAATACGGTAATACAATTCTATTTAAAATACTTTTCCAATTACTGTATTTGGAATGTAACCAGTTACACTACTTTATCGGTGGAAAAGTTATTTAGTTACGGTAGCACAGTTACTGTACCTCTGTAGTTACACCTAACACTGTTTATTACACACCAATCCTGCTTGGGTAGTCGGACAGAGATGTTCCTGAAGGTCTCTTCTCCGCTAGTACCAATAAAACTTGGTTCCGAACCATATGAAGAATCACTGTCTTTTGTTTGCACGAAATGCCAAAGGTTAAAGAAAATATGGACGAGAAAAAGTTGTTTATCTATAAAAGAGTCACATGAACGTCTGCATCCTGCTGTAGAACATCATGGTTTGTCCCTGCTGACAATGTCTGTCCTATGAGTGAATAATCATAATGCAAAGACACGTTACTTTATATCAGACATGTCCAACGTCCGGCCCGGGGGCCAAATGCGGCCCTAAATCAAATTTTGACCGGCCCGTGACTTGATTCATAAAATGAATGGAATCCGGCCCGCGGCCAGTGTTCAGTTCCTCCAGGATTCGCGATCGCGCCAATTCACACGAATTCAGTGAAACCCCGCGATTTATTTGCGACCTTGCAATTTCATCGAATCACCGCAAATTTACCGCAAATTCGACCAATCCGTGTGGTCCGTCACAACACGCAGCAGTGTTTTTGCACAAAAGGTCTTCATTATAGTGACGGGAAGTTCGGCGTTTTTTGCCTCGTTTAACTCTTTCAAACGCTCTCGGAGCGGTTCAGCGCGTGAACACACCATGTGATCTCAAACGAATACGGTTTGTTTCACCACGCCCACCCGAGCTTGTAAAAAATGTAATCAAAATCATATATATATATATATATATATATTTTAACTTTATTTATGAACACATTTTAAAAAGCAGTTAAAATGCTAAATCACTTTATTTGCATTTTAGTATTATCTGTTTTTTTTTATGCATTTTTAAATAGAAATTAACACTATTCAATGTCAAATACTAAATTATATACAAATATGTGTATATCCTAAAATGCGTATTTTTTCCCCCCGAGCGCGGTCCGGCCCCTTTGTCAAATGTTAGAACCCAATGTGGCCCGCGAATCAAAACAGTTTATAAAAGCACCCCTGCTTTATATTATTCCGTTTGTTTGCAGAAGAGCCGTGTTTAAAATAAACTGCATCAAAGCAGAAAAACACAGTCTGTCTGGACCAGCCCAAAATCAATCACATTTTCCTGGCTTGAATACACCATCAAATTTTTACTTTTTTTGTGAGATCTATTCATGGGACATTTGTTTTGTCTTCGGTTTTTCAAGCTTCGGGTCAGCACATTTCACTATCGACTCAGAAAGCTCTGTTTTGGCATTCTCAAACCAATCTATACCCATCAGCTTGCTCTCAAATGTGCTGGAGTAGAACGTTTTAGCTCTTTAGAGGGCTTCAGTTCATGGTGTTTAAAGTGTCTCCTGTAAAAGATGCTGCTGAGCCTTTATCGTGAGCTTGGATCATGATGGTCTGAGATATAAACTTACAGCAAAGCTCAAGTTCTTGCTTACTAAGTCCAATTTTGGCTCTATTATTGTGATGGTATTTAGGCGAAGATTGTGATGATCGTCTCCATCATTGAGATGCTTGAAGATTCACCGTAGGAAACGAGTCTGTTCATCAATCCACCCACCCATCCATCCATTTCCTATCCCTTACTCTATTTCTGGCTCACGTGGAGTATTCTCAGCATCTCGAGGCCTGAGGCGAGATACACGCTCTGGATTGCTGACGGAAATTCGACCTACTTCATGTGTTCAGCAAACTCAAGGATACGCAGTCACAAGTGAGATCTGAAAGGGGCCTAATACTTCCTCACCTTGTGGTGCTCTAGTGCTTGCATTGGGAAAAGGCGTTTTAGAAGTGTTGGTAGATGGTCAGATTGGACTTCTCCAGGGTGGATGAATTATTGGACAGAACGTTTGAGATCCAGTTAGGTTTGAGATTTAGTTCCAGGAACGCCAAGTTGGAAATACTTTAAAAAATGTAGAACTTTTTCAACAAGCTGCATTATGTCATAATCTTAAATGTCATAAATTTACACATTCATGCCAGTTAAGTACGGATATTTTTCTCTAAAGTTCTTGGTCAAAGATTAGTTAAATGTGTCATGATTCAGACATTCAGATGGTCAGACACTCCTGAATGAGATGTGAGTGGGGGGATCAGACACTCCTCAGTGAGAAATGATCAGATGTGTGAGAGGGATCAGGCATTGGGATCAGACAATCCCAAGTGAGCAGGAGACATCGGACTCTTCTTAGAGAGAAGTAAAAGATATCAGACCTGAGAGAGTAGCGAGTGAGAGGAATCCTATGCTCCTGAAAGAGAAGTGAGTGAGAGGGATTGGTCTCTTCTCAAAGAAAAGCGAGTAAGGAGGATCAGATACTGCTGAGAGAGAAGAGAGTGAGAATTATCAGATGCTCCTGAGAGAGAAGCGATTTTGTTGGATCAGACGACTCTGAGATGGAAGCGAGTGAGAGGAATTGGACACTTCTCAGAGAGAAGAGAGTGAGAAGGAACAGACAATTCTTTGGAGAGGTCCAGAAGTAAGTGAGACATTAGATGCTCCCAAGAGAACCCAAGATTGACATGCATGAGGGAGCGATCAGACACACCTCAGAGAAAGTGAGTAAGAGGTATCACTCCTGAGAGAGAAATGAGTGAGAAGGATCAGACAATTCTAAGAGAGAAGTGAGTAAGAGGAACGAACACTTTTCAGAGAGAAGAATGGGTAAGGGATCAGACACTCCTAAGATAAGTCCAGAAGTGAATAAGAAACATCAGATGCATCCAAGAGAGGTTCACAAGCATGACGGAGGAATCAGATGCTTCTGAGAGAGAAGAAAGGGAGAGGGATCAGACACTCCTGAGAAAGAAGAGAGTGAGAGGGATCAGACACTCCTGAGAGAGGTAAAGAGGTGAGTAAGAGACATCAGATGCATCGAAAAGAGGTTCGGAAGCACAAGGAAGGGATCAGACGCTCCTGAGAGAGAAGCGAAGATTGATCAGATGATTCTGAAGTGAGTAAGAAGAACCATCAGATGCACTGAGGAGAGGTTCACTAGCATAAAGGAGGAATCCGACGCTCCTGATGGATACCAACCTCCTAGTGTTCGGCTTCGAAGGAGATTCAAACAATCGAATCCTTGTAAACAAATATCAGGTTGCTCTTGGACCAGCTGATGGTTCTTCCAAGTCTTTCATTTCTTCAATGTTTGGGATTGTTCATTCCAAGATTCCCTGCAAGGTCACTTTCCCTGCATACGAAAGCGGGAGGCTACTGTATTTGATTTAGATATGGTTCATGTCACCTGGTGAAGATGGCCGTATCAGACAGAAGATCTTTTTTGGTATATTTCCTGGTCTTCATTATGTTCCAGCACCTTCGTCAGGAGCAAGGATGGATGTCACAGACGGCTGAAAATGGGCCACTGCTTTTTTTTCTCTTCTGGCTCTGTTTTAAATTGTAGTCACTTCTAGCTGACAGGATCTCAAATGTCACTGCACCAGACAGGAAACGATTACGGAACCCGTGTTGGAAAAATGAGCAGTGAGTTCTACCATGACTGATGTTCCTCTAGAGAAATCCAGCAAACTGGCCTCCGTAAGCCAGCCTATCGTATTGGTTAATTGGCACTTTTCCAGGAAAGACTCCCAAAGAAGTCGGAATCGGACACACAAATGTATCAGTGGAGGAATTGAGATGCTGAGGAAACACATTCTGAAGGCGTCCACTCTAGATCTTCCATCTTTGAGGGAAAAACCCAGTTTACCAGTCAACATTTGGCATTTCTTTTGTTTCAGTGAACGGTTTGTACTATTCAAATGACATGTTTGAAGCAAAAGTGACTTGGCAATTGGAGCGGAGTCGCACTTTTGATCCGGTAAATGGATTAGAACCACTTATCAACTCTCTGCTAATGAGTCTGCTGATTATTCTTTTGTCCGCTGCCGTTTCGTCTTTCATTATATGGCAGTTTTAAAAATATTTGAATCAACCTAATGGCCCAATCAGTTGGTTTTAGCGCTTTTCTGTGGTTTATTTACATTCGAATGGGCAATGCCGAGGATGTGGTGGAGAGCGATAAAACTCTTAGAAAATGAATTATGCAAAGCGTTATGGTAATCAACTCGTAGCTTTTAGTCCGGCTACTAAAGGCCAAGGTTGACAGAAGATTGATGGTGAGAAGCCATCAATTCATCCTGACGTTATCTTTGACTGCCCGTCCCATGTTCTCCAGATGAAGTGTCAAAGTCATGTGACCATTTACACACACACATGTACGTATACAAATTACAATGTGCACGTATCAGCATTTCACCGGGAAAATGAGATACACTTTATTTGTCCCATAATTTGTAAATTGTCGCAGGGATTATTTTACATCGATTATACATATGTATAACTCAAACTAGCTTTTTTCCAGAATACCAACCAATAATAATTACTAGTGACTAGGGGTGGGCGATATGGGTTAAAATTCATATCACGGTATTTTCTAGTGTACAGACGGTATCGGTATTATATCACGATATTGTGTGTGGGGGGGGTGTTATTTTATATAAAGTACGAAATTAAAACGCAAGGGGAGACCTGGAGAAGCAGCTGTCATTTTTAATACCGTATATCTGTTAAAAGTAGTCCAGGCATTTATTTAAAAAAAAAAAAATTAATTTAAATGTCCTGGGTCTATCTTTTTAAGAGAGTGCAAGAGGGAGAAAGAGAGAGAGAGAGAGAGAGAGAGAGAGACATAGACAGTGAGAGAGAGAGAAACAGTGAGATAGACAGCAAGAGTGAGATAGACAGTGAGAGATATACAGCGAGAGAGAGAGAGAGAGAGAGAGAGAGAGAAATGGAGAGAGCCAGCGCGACTCACGCTTTCCCTCTCTTTCGCGCGCGCGTCTGAATCTAAAGTTGCGTGAAACCAAAATTAACAATCGAAAACAGACTGTGACCAAAATAAAACGAGCAGAATTTTCTCGTGCGCGTGTTTTTTCGGACTCGCGCTCACTAAAACAGCCGCTCTAAAAAACCGGAACATTACAGACATGGAGCGGCACAGCGCATGCGCGACCCATGCGCCTCGCGGGTGATCTATTAATTTAGTTTCTTACAACGCTTTCTGTATTCGATTAGCAATGTATCTGTGTCGTAATTAAAAGTTATAACGAAACAAATGTATTTTAACGTTTTAAAGCGTTGCATATGTGTGTATAAAAAGTACATTCATGAAAGTGCCACGGTATCCACGATATTGCAAAATCCATATCGTGGCGCATCTCAATACCGGTATTCACGTTAAAACCGGTATACCGCCCACCCCTACTAGTGACATACACAAACCTGGAGCAGTGGGCAGCCTTAAGTGTTTCGCTCAAGGACACTCAGTTGTAGAAGCCAGAGTGCGATTTGAAACTACAACAGAGGTGTACTTAACTTAAGAGACAAAGTGTTCATTTACTCAAATGTGGTTTTTGCTACTTGGTACTTGTACTGGGTATAAAAAAAATAGAAGCAACTTTTACTCTCAACTCCACTACAATTGTGATCTGTACTCTTTACTCCACTATGTTTGAATGGACACTTACCGTTACTCGTTGCATTTTGATGCACGACAAATGACTAGTATTGTTATATCATATATAATTCACTAATTAGAATTTTATTTTACTACTTTTTTCCATGCAGACTGACTTTTTGTTATTTTTTATCTACTTTGTTCTACCTTTTTTAAAACTTGTGAGTTGTTAAAATCTGGACCTGTATTAGAAAACAAAACCTCACGAATAGTTTTTCACATTTCTTGTGGTTTTTATTTATTACATTTTTTTTTTGCCTAATTCAGTGCAAGTAAAATACTTCTTAAATAAGAGGTTCACAAAATAAGTTCTTTTAAAATTGGATATTTGCTGCTTTGACTCAAGTCTTTTTGAAACGTGTGTCTTGTTACTTGTAACGGAGTAATTTTTACAACAAGTATCTGTACTTTTACTCAAGTATGGCTGTCTTGTACTCTTTCAGAGGACTTCTACTTGTACTAAATTCATCGCCTGCTCGCCTTGAGTTGCGATTAATCAGGATTATCTGAAGGAAACTGGCTAGCAACCTCACAGAACACAAATTCAGACGTGACTCGATCCAAGTTGTTTGTGTGACTTGCCGAAGTGGAAAGTTTTCAAACTTCATGGATTTTTTTTTTTTCCCACTTGGGGATTTTGTTATTCCCGTTGTATATTGGGTCTCAAATCCTTCTGTGGATCAGCACATAATTACCAGTGTAGACGTGTCACTAATCGACTGTAAAGCCACGAACTACACACAAGCTGGAATCAATGGGAGATATTCAAAGAAACCGAGTCATTATCGTGTTTGGAAAGGGAAGGTGCGAGGATCACGGTAGGATTGGAACAAATGTCGCTAACTAGCTCAATAGAGGTGAATTCCTCCGTTTTTCTTTCGCTCCGTTTCCCTTTGATTTTTCTGTTAGCGCGTCACAAGTCAAATATCAAATGCTGCGCTGAAATATTAAACAGACGGACTGACCCGAGCGCTGAAAACACTTTAAAGCTTTTTTACACGCTGCAGCTCGAAGTCAAGCGACGGTTTGATTCTGTTGCCGTTAGAGCTGCACGATTCTGGAGAAAATCTGGAGAATCGATTCTTTTTCTCTCACCATTTTTTTGCTTAGAATAAAGATCACGATTCTTTCTGGACATTTTGTTGTTTTATTCAACCCTGAAAATCAGGTTGTCAAACAGCAATAAAATAACACATATTTGTTATAATACTTAATGTACTGTAAAAGTAATTTTGTAAATAAAAAAAAAAACCCATAAAACTTAAAAAAAAAAAAAAAAAAAACATTCCAAGGTACAGTATTATGTACAGTTGAGGACAAAATTATTAGCTGTTTAAAAGTACTTTTAGATACTTTTCAGTGATTATTTTGTAGGGGGGGGGTTATATTAAATATATATATATATATATATATATATCAAAATAACGACTTTAAAAAACTTCAGCATGGACGTCTAAAAAATGTTAAAGTCTAAAATGTTGAAGTCTAAAAATTTTATATAAAAAACATCTTTAAATTATAATGAAAGCCCAAAATGCTACTCTCCTTAATGTAACTAAATGTGTATTAACACACGTAGCAATATTTATTATTTAGCATACACACTACTTATCTATTTTTCAAGTAAAACTACATCAAAGGGAAAATATATGCTTATATCCGTAAGGTGCTTAAATTCACGTAAACATGGTATTTGTGTCTGGGGAAAATGATCTAGCTCCTATTAAATATTCCAATGCTAATTAATGTGTAATAATAAATATTTCTGTGAAATTTGAAATGTCAGTGAGGGTCGTACATTCCGGATTTTAAGTAGCAGCCAGTAGTTTTTGAGAAACGAGTGGTTTGCTGGATTTAACTGTGATTCGGAATTCAAATAGATCTAAATAATCTATTGTTCCTTTATTTTTGGCTGGGATTTTTTTTTTTATTTATTTTTTTTTTTTTCAGAAAATTCTTTCTCAGTTTCTCCCAATTTTTGTGGAAAAAAAAAAGAAGGACTTTACATTTCTTTTGTGTCTTCATCAAGGCATTAATTTATTGTCACACCCAACTCTACCCATATTCTTTCTAGTTGTCATTTGCACGCATTGATAGATGATGGGATGGACCAAACACACAGCACGGCTTGTTTCCCATGAAGCCGGAGTTTTGCGAGCACATCAGTTTGGAGTAGATGGATCCGTGAGAAGTTCAGAGGCGACACACAGATGCTGTGAGTACTGGAAGTCTCCAGTACATCTGAAAGAGCGTCTGATCCATGCTTCTCATCCCAAGCACAAAGAGATCAATGCCGAGCTTTTCCCATTGATCCGCTTCCTATGTTCTCTAACCTTTAATTTCATAGCCCGTCACTTTCTCCTCATAACCTTGCCCGGATAATCTCTCTCCTCGTTTATTTAGTTGAATCAGGCTTGCTGGCTAACCTTGCTGTTGGTTATGACCTTCAGCATTGGAGTCCTTCACTTTTAGTCAGGCTTATCCACCAAGCGTGAAAACGATGACGTATCTGCCATGCAAATGTTCATTTAGGCTTTTGATTTCAATAATCTCCGTCTTTCACAGTTAAAGCCTTGTAGAGCCGCGTTCTTCACCTGTTAGAATATTTTTAATATTTAATAACTTAAATCTTATTTCCAATATTAAGATCTTATTATATTTTAGGCCAAGGCTGAAAGCTGTTAAATTGTTTATACTCGTGTCTCCAAAAGACATAGATTAGTAACTAAAATCTAGATAATGCAAGATAATTTGACGTTGACGTAAATCCCAATTCCAGTAAACTGCTCTGTC
>MU204210.1:1001061-1033682 GCA_017309775.1 Paedocypris sp. Pulau Singkep
AGCAACGCCTATCTTTTGTTATTGAATAGAGACCACGTGTAAGTCAGTCCTCTGACAAATCTCGTTTCCTGCTGATAGTCACGCGAGATATTTGACGTCATTTAGGGTATAAAGGATCCGCATTTCCTGACTGTGAGGGAGTGATGCATTGAACGGCACAATAAACACGTGTTAACCCTTAACGCGGTGTCGGCTCAATCATTACCCCTGGATCCAGCTTCCGGACAACTCCCTTCGACAGAGACCTGCAATCTCGGCCATGATGGAACGCCTGACTGATTTATAATTATTATGAAGCCTCCAAGAAAGATTAAAATCTTTCATCACCTAACTTGGTTGACTTTCTTTTGAGAAGTGGCTAATCAGAGAATACACTTAACCTTTCGAGAAACCCATAAAAGTACAAGGAGCAGCATTTACATTTTTTTAATACCGTATATATGCGAATAAAAGCACCCATTTTCCCCAATTTTAGATGCTTAAAAACTGGGTGCTTACCGTATTTACACGAATATAAGCACCCCCCTGATTTTTCAGGCCAAAATAAAAAAAAAATAATAATTTTTTTTATTGACGTTTCTGGTTCAATTGTGGTAATATTCTCTTAATTTTTTTTTAATCTTTATGTAACAAACCAACTTGTGACTCTTTTAGACATGGTTTTACTTAATCACGTGCACCAGTGAACAATAGATAACAAAGTCGATTCTAGTGGTCAGGACTTCGATTCCCAAGATTCTTTGCTTTCCAGTCAGACTCCGCACATGCGCAGAGCAATTGTTTCAAGCTCAGGCCTGTTTCAAGTCGTGTGAAGAGAAAGGATTATTATCCCCCGTTTAGCAGACTGAGCGTTTTGATTGTGTCTGTTTCTGTTTTTTTACTTCTTGCCCGTGTTCTTAATTTTTGACTCTTTCTGCGATGACACATTGGACTTGTTTGTAGCCGGTTGCGCTAAGCTAAGCTAACATGGTCGCGGTTTGTACTCTATGTTTGTTGTGATATTAATGATTAAAAAAAACATTAACCACACTTTAGAAGTGGCTAAAAAAACCCTGGAAGAGATTTAACAATCTCACTCGCTTTTTCAACTTTAACTGTTTTAGTTCCCAGTTAGTTCCCAGTTGCAACTTCAACGTTTTAACTCCCGTAGCACCCCCTACTGGAGATATAGTCTACTACATTTACAAATAATATTTAATGCCCTTGTTATTTAACGTAACAATAATTGTTTTTTTTTTTTTAATATATAACTTAAGTTAAATAGTCACAAGTTATGGTATGTTCAAAGCAGTAAAAGAAGTGCTGGTACTAAAAGTATTTAGGCAGAACTTTAGGTTACTGGAAAGTCAACGCCAAGAAAGTAAGTTACAACTTGCTTATCTTTGTGTAAATATGGTACCTGCATATAAATGTAATAGTTTAGATGAGATAACATATATGTGATGAAAATGGACAAAACTGATTTTGTAAGGGTTTTTTTTTTCAGAATCTCTGTTTTTTTTAGTTTTGAAGCATCAACATTCATAAGTGATTGAAAATCTTGGTGTCGTTTGCGAATGTGCAAGATTGTTTGTCACTTGTAATTACATTTTTTTGCTTGTGTCTCCGCCTCCCACGTAGAGTGATGGGATTGGCTCCATCTTCCCATAATCCAGAAAATTAAAAGAGCTTAAAAATTGTCTTAAAAAAAAACAAATGGAGTTTATGAAGTAATAATCAGGTGTTAAGCACCTTTTAATCAATAATTTTTAATATTTGCTAATAAGATCAATAGTCCAGGTCCAGCTTGTTCCACTTTGCGAAATAAGTAGTAAACTGAAATTAATTTAATTGATCAAGTCTTTAATTGTAGTAGGGAAATTGCATGTCACAACAGCAGACAATTATATGTATATAAAAAAATCGATATGAAGAATAAATATGTAAACAAGCATTAACATAAACATAAATAACCCCGCACACACTATAAATAAAAAAGCATAACCCACCGTACACAACATAATGAACAAACACAAACAAAGTTACCCACTGAATGTTTTTCTAAAGTTTGAAGTAGGATGAAGTAGTCAACTGGATTATTGTTTAGAAATTCCCGCCGAGCCGAAAAACTTTTTCTTCACAGTTCCTGCCTTTTGCTGTCAAAGCCATTTTTGGCAAATGAGCGTATCCCTCTGCTTCCAGTGTCTCCCGTCTCAAGCATTGTGCTGGTGTAAGTCACACGGGTCTCTGACAGAGGTTGTGGCTTTTGCTGGTTGTGTCTGCTGAAGCTCATGTTGAAAGGAGGAACAGGAAGAAATCACTATTTCTGGCCCTCCTGTTTCTCGCCTGGCTTGTTTTGACAGAATCCTGGAAACCTTATTCTGCCAGTTTCTGTCCAAGTCATTTGTGGAAGTGTTATTTTTGCGCACGGATAAGCCCAAGAGCTGCTTTTTAATTTATTGATATGGTTTATTTTCAGTTAGATTTGGACTGAGTCGAGTATTGAGCATTTTGTGAGCTCAAACACTTATTTTTCAGGACACTCTCTGGGCTTCTCAGTAAATCTCCAGATTGATTGTGAGATTGTTCTGCGATCTAACTTTGTCAATAATTAAACAAATTAATAAGAGCAATCAATAATAAAAAAAGAGCTTCTCAATCCACCCAAGAACCCTCTATTCAACAAATACTCCCATAAAAGTAGTTTTTAGAAATTTGAGGTTTCGGTTGTTATCTCTATGCAGAATTTTCAAAAACCTCTTTATAAAAGCGTTAATATATATGAACTTAAGTCATTTTTATGATGATAAGTATTTAACGCGTTTTTAGGAAAAGTAAGACTTTATATGGTTTTTGCTTCGGCCATGAAGTCTGGGGACATCACCACTCTCACCATCAGCTTCTTTCACTTGCTTTTTTCTTTTTTGCTTCTTTCATCACACCACAGAGCCAAAGTTTAACACGGCTTTTTGTCGGCCAGTGAATTGACTTCCACAGCAGGTCTGAAGTGCTGCAGGTTCCTGTTAGCCGCGGCGCTTTCAATTAGCCGGACAAAAAGCCCGCGCCCCGCGGGAACGGTAAAGGGGAAGTGATTGCACCAGAGCAGCGCCGCCTCCCGTAATGTTCCATTAGAGAATAAATGGCAGTATATTGTGCTTTAGGTGGTCTGATGCTACGGGTCTCCTGGCCCAGCTCGGGTGGTGGTTGTGCTGCTAAATGATGGATGAAGAAGTGCTGGTGCTTCTGAGCACAGAGAGGAGCGGTGTGTGTAGGACGAGCTCGAGTTGTTTGGACGATGCTTTTGATGCCACATTTAGCGCCACTTGAAACGCGGCTGTCTGATTATTTGTCATATTAATTGGCTCTCTTCATTTGAACTTTTTGTGTTTCAGAAAGCTTGTGTCTTGTTGCTTGTTGTATACACACACACACACACACACACACACATAAAAATATGTTGTGTATATGTATGCGTATATATACGTGTGTTAGGGATGGGCTATATGAGTTAAAATTCATATCACTGTGTACACGGTGTATCATTTTCTAGTGTACAGACGATATCGGTATTATGTCACAATATTGTGTGTGTGTGTGTGGGGGGTATTCTTCTTTTATATAAAGTACGAAATTAAAACGCAAGGGAAAACCTGGAGAGGCAGATGTCATTTTTAATACCGTATGTCTATTAAAAGTAGCCCAGGCATTTATTTGAAAAGCCATTTAAATTAAATGGCCTGCTGTCTATCTTTTAAGAGAGTGCAAGCGGGAGAGAGAGAGACAGAGAGATGGACAGTGACAGTGTGTGAGAGAGAGAGAGAGATGAGAGACAGTGAGAGAGAGCGAGAGAGAGAGAGAGAGAGAGAGACGGTGAGAGTGAGAGAGAGACGGTGAGAGTGAGAGAGAAACAGTGACAGAGAGATAGACAGTGACAGTGTGTGAGAGAGAGAGAGAGTGAGAGTGAGAAAGAGATGAGAGACAGTGAGAGAGAGACAGTGACAGAGAGATAGACAGTGACAGTGTGAGATAGACAGTGACAGTGTGAGAGAGAGTGAGGGTGAGAAAGAGATGAGAGACAGTGTGAGAGAGAGAGAGAGAAAGACAGTGAGAGTGAGAGAGACAGTGACAGAGAGATAGACAGTGACAGTGTGTGAGAGAGAGAGAGAGAGAGAGAGAAAGACAGTGACAAAGAGATAGACAGCGAGTGTGAGATAGACAGTGACAGTGTGAGAGAGAGAGAGTGAGTGAGAAAGAGATGAGAGACAGTGAGAGAGAGAGAGAGAGAGAGAGAGAGAGATAGTCAGCGAGAGTGAGATAGACAATGACAGTGTGAGAGAGAGTGAGAGAGAGAGAGAGAGAGAGAGAGAAAGACAGTGAGAGTGACAGAGAGACAGAGAGACAGAGAGATAGACAGCAAGAGTGAAAATAGACAGTGACGGCGAGAGAGAGAGACAAAAATGGAGAAAAGAGCCAGCGCGCGTCACGCTTTCTCTCTCCCGCGCGTGCGTCTGAATCTAAAGTTGCGTGAAACCAAGGTTAACAATCGAAAACAGACTTTGACTAAAATAAAACAAGCAGAATTTTCTCGTGCGCGCGTTTTACAAGCCGCTCTAAAAAACCGGCACATTACATGGAGCGGCACAGCGCATGCGCGATACATGCGCCTCGCGGGTGATCTATTCAGTTTCTTACAACGCTTCCTGTATTCGATTAGCAATGTATCGGTGTCGTAATTAAAAGTTGTAACAAAACAAATGTATTTTACTGTATGAAAGTGTTTATATATGTGTATAAAAGATAAATTAATGAAAGTGCCACGGTATCCACGATATTGCAAAATCCATATCGTGGCACAACCCAATACCGGTTTTCACATTAATACGGTATACCGCCCACCCCTAACGTGTGTGTGTCTGTGTGTGTGAGTGTGTGTGTGTGTGTGTGTGTATAGTTTTAATTATACACATATATATGTAAATATAAAACATTGCAAATAAGGTATACACTATTTTAAGTCTAATACTATATAATATTAGTGCTGTCAAAGTTAACGAGTTAACGCACGTGATTAATTTTAACGCCATTAGTCACAGTTGCATTTTTTGGCAACGTGCAATGAATCAAGCCGAGCTGAGCTTGTGGTGAGGCTCATTAAGATCAGCATCTCACAGATGTTGAGTTCATTTTAAATGTTTTGTTCCCTTTTACGTGTCACGTGATGACGTTTTCATTGTTGAAAACTTAATTTGGCAACCAAAAAAAAAAATTCAGAGTTCAGAATTTTGAAGTATGTGAGTAAATCTATAATATTGGATCCTTTTTTATTTCAGTAATTTGCATAATAATTTCACAATTATCTATATTGGATTGTACTAAACTAGGTTTTTCTGCAAGCCTCTTCTCTGTTTACTCCCAGTTTCCTCCTTTGTCCATTTTTGGGCAGCAGGGATCAGAAGCCAGACATCCACCAATCACAGAGCGATAAGACCGTCTTCTAATGTAATATCTGTGTTCACAGGGCTTCTCCAAACTCAACACTCCAGGAGGATTTACCGCATGAGTCCAGACCTTCACCCGCTGAGAGAAACACACAAGGCCTTCACGTGACGGTGCCGCTCTGTATGCAGAGGAGCATTCGGAGGTACAGGGACCACTACGACGCCTTCTTACATCACAAGACTGTGGAGGGATTCAATCCCAGGACCATAGTAGACAGGTAATCATCTCACCTGCTGAAGTCAAAGTGATAGAGGGTTTGCTCTTCAAGACCATTGAACTTCAGTTGGTGTCAATTTTGTACAAATTCAAATATTCATATTAAAGTGTTGGAAAACTTGGAGTCTTGGAGAAATTAAGAATTTAGAAAACACACCAGCGCTCTCTAGCCTTAGTGATATCAAGTTTTTTTTTTAATGCCTGAGTGATATCAAGCTACTCTTGATTGTGTGTGTTAGTTCATTGTCACAAGATGTTTTTCTAATACAGTGAACTTAAAGAAGTATTCCTAAAACAGCGAAGGAAAGAAAAAAGCGAAGGTCTGTGTGTGCTACTTTTCTTTGTCTATAAGTGTTTTAAACGTGTGTGAGGTGGAGAGGGAGAGAGAGTGTGTGTGTGTGTTATGTGTGTGATCATCCATCCATCCATTGGCTTCCGCTTCATGGCTAGGTTGTGGGGCCAGCAGCCTGAGCAGTGATGCCCAAACTTTCCTCTCTGTTGAGTGTTGACACAAAGACCTCCAGCTTCTTCAGGAGGGCACCGAGGCGTTCCAAGGCCAGCCTTGAGACCATGTCTCCCTGATGTGTCCAGGATCTTTCTCCGATTCCCTCGATTCCCTTTCCGGATGGGGATCGATTCCTTTTTCCGGAATGTCTCCCTGTCCTAGGAGACATTCCGAAAAACGAATTCCCAAGATATTTGATCGGGCTCCTTTAAATGTAGAGGTGAAGCGAGTGTACTTGGGTGTCTGAGCTCCTCACCATATATATTAGGGTGCATCCTGAACAGAAAGCTATTTTCAGTTGCCTTCCTAGTCTTTCTGGTCTTGACCCAAAGTTCAGTGAGCATAGGGGAAGTTTTGGATTGTAGATTGACTGGTAAATTCAACTCTTTCGCATTACCGCTGCCCATGCCCCAATTTGTCTGTCAAACTCATGTGATTTTTTTTTTTCCCTCACTTGTGAACGATTTTCCTAGAGTTTCCTAGATACTTGAACTCCTCCACTTCAACTTCAGCAGACCTCTTTTTGCCGGTCCAGGACGATGGCCTCTGACTTTGAAATGGGGATTTTGTGCCGTTTCACATTCGGCCTCAAACCGCCCCAGTGCCTGTTGTAAGAAGCCATCAAGACCAAATCAACTGCAAACAGCAAAGATGAAATCTTATGGTCTACGAATTAGACCATACCTTTGATGCTCCTAGAAATGCCGGTCCTTAAAAATAATGAACAAGACCGACATGCACTGGGAACAGGTTTAACTCATCGCCAACTCCAATTATGGAGAGGGATGGTCATAAGCCTCATCAGAGGGCACTACATACTACCGAAGAACAGGATGCTCTAGGGAGATGATCAAGTCTTCCTCTATCCAGTCTACATGTGATTTGTAGACTAGGTGTTCCCAAGCTCTTTTGTGGTCCTGTGTTCCGACCAGAATGGAAGCCACATTGTTCTCCTAGTATTCGAGGTTCCCCTTAGGTTCCTCTCCATCACATGGACATTACGGGGGTACCTTTTCCCTTTTTGAAATGATTACCACCTCAGTCTTTCTCCAGGGGTGCTAGTGACCCTTACCACCAAGTGATGCTGCATAACCATGTCCACCATGACAGCCCTGCAACATCCAAAGACCTGCAGTACTCAGGGCAATTTTCATCTACACCTGGATCATCCTTGCCAGAGCCTGTGTGATTTCGGTCAGGATGATGGATCTCAGAGTCGTCTGCTTCTGATCTCTGTTCGGAAGGCATGTCGGGACAAGCTGAGGAGGTCCTCAAGTATTTCTTCCACCGTTCCACTACTTCTCCAGCTGAGGTCAGCAGCTCCCCACTTTCACTGTCTACAGTCTTCTTCCATGGCCTCTCCAAACTTCTCCCAAGTCCTGGCTTCCGTCTCGGTGACCTCTTGACCTGTTGGTGCTTATCAGCTGACTCCGATGTCCCGCAGGCGTTTGGATGCGTAATTGTGTTTGCGTTTTGAGTAAAGTGAGAAGAGACTGTATGTGTGTGTAAGAGAGAGAGAGGGCGCGGCATATTTATGAGTGTTTTGAATGTGTGATGTTGAGTGTGTGTGACTCCGTCCTTGAGTATGTGACTGTTGTGCTTATGAAAGCTTTAAACGCATGACCGTGTTTGTGGTTTTAGGTGTGTGACTGTGTGTATGCTTTTATACACAAGAGGTCATGAGAGGGAGTGTGTGTAAGTGTGTGTGAGAGTGTGCTAAGGCATTTAGGTGCAAGTGGGACCCCAAATTGTAGCTTTTTATGACAATGGAGCCCCATGGCCACTTTGAAGGCCTGTTTTAGGGTCAAGATGGGATTTTAGGGCTGAAATTATAAATGGTTTTGTTAAGGTTTTAGTAAAGGGGATGTAGCGAACTTTTTGATGATTGGTGTTGGAATGATGGGGAAGGGAACGTGTTGTTTATTTTGTCAGTGATGGGACCCCACTATGACATAATTGCAAGTGTGTGTGAGAGTGTGTATGCATGTGCGCATGTTTTGAGTGTATTGGATTAATATTTTTGGTCAGATTGGGCTCAATTTTAAAGGACTTGGATCCGAACCCCAAAGTTGAACCCTTAATAGTCCCAAACATGTAACCAGAAGTATCAAGTAACAAAGTAATACTACTTTGTTACTTTACTTAAGTAGAAATTTGGCTTACTTATACTTTACTGGAGTATTAATTTTTCCGCTTACTTTTTCCTTCTACTACTTATTTTTTTAAGCAATTATCTGTACTTTCTATTGGTTATTTATTTCAAAACTAACCGCGTTACTGCGATTTCATTTCTGTTATTTTTGTTTCCGTGTTGAATTGATCTAAAAAAAACATCTAGCCATCCGGCTACGGTTAATTATTGTGGTTGGATGAGACGTGTAAACGCGTACACACTTTCATTTAGTATCTCTGTGAGACTTTGAGAGATATTATTTATCTTATAAATAACCTAGTAATGTTGTATAAAGTATAGATAAATATAATATAAAGTATAGGTAAAGTATAGAATTTTTGAACATAGGAGTTCATATTTAGGTCAGTATTTCATACTGTTTATTTGAAAGGAATGAAGGACTTTTGCTTTGTTACAAGTTTTTACAGATTAATCAACATTCGAGAAGCCTGTTTGATCGCGTGTCTTAAATGCACACAGATTGCACAGAAGCTTTGTAATAACATGCATTAATTTTCAATGTAATTACAACAACATTTTAATAGAACAATATTCTATAATGGCATTGTTTTCCTCGCATTACTTTTACTTTTATACTTAACTTTTTTCAGTAATACTTTTACTTTAGTAAAAATATTGGACATTTTACTTTTACTTTCACAGAAGTACTTTTTAACTCGAGTATCTACACTTGTAACAAAGGTGACTACTTTTGACAGCACTGCATGTAACACACGCAAAGATCACACACACATACTCCTTTTTACGACATTTTAAGAGGCATTGAAATCGTGACCTAATTCGCTCCACGCCGCCGTCTACAACTTCCTGACACGTCGTTTCCTGCGCTCGCATTCCTCAGTCCTCGGCTCTCGTGTTTGCCCTCGGAGCAACTGTGGATTAGTCATCAGCCCCACCGCGTCTCCCACTCTGATGTTGTTTACAGCGATCCACTCGCACGATGCCATTTGGAAGGCAAATATTAGCTCTGGCTTCTTCTTTCACCGGCCGCTAATGCCGCGCGCGATCTGCGCGGAGTAGCATCTCCGCCGCTCTACTCGCCCACCCGCCCATTAGCATACTTAGATGTTTAAGCTGCTGCAGTGCAGTGTGTGTTTCTCAAGCCCCGTCGGCCCACGGGGTGGAGAGGAAGAGGACAACAAACGCGGGATGTGATCTGAGAGGCTGGATTCGCGCGTGTGGGCGGATGAATTGTCTCCAGGCGCCATTAGGGAAAGAGAAAGTGAGCGATCGGGAAAACGTCCAAATGTTTCGTGACACTTTGAAAGCACTTTTCGAGTTTCGAGGAAAAAAACGTTTTTGGAGAGAATCGGTCTTGATGATTCTGGTGGAGTTGAAACGATGAAGAATATAACGACGATTTGTATCGATGTTTGGAATCGGAGGGAAACTTTGACAGTAAATCACGTCAATTATTATTTGTAATTTTCAAATGGAATTTCAAATGTCAATTGAAGTTCAGATCTAGTTTTGAATCGTTTAAAATGTATATATTAATATATTCGAATTATGACACACGCACTGATCTGACATTTTTGCCGTTTTGGAGGAATATCGTAACGGTTTGTTCGTTTAATCTTCTATTGCTGCGGATGCATCATTTGCACAGCCAGGAAAATGTATACAGAACTTTTTAAACTTTCATTTCAGATGGATGTTAAATTAATTAAAGTTCAGACCTAGTTTTGAAACGTTTTAAATGTAGTATGTGTTGTAATTATGACACACACACATAATTTGGTCGGACAATTTTGCCGTTTTGGAAGAATATCGTAATGTTTTGTTGTTTAATCTTCCTGCGATTCGCTGCTGATGCATCATTTACACATCCAGGAAGTGTATACAGAGCTTTTTAACATTTTATTTAACATCCATCTGAAATTAAATAAGATGATACAGTGGCAGCCCAACTGTCTTGGTTTCGTTGTCTTGGCTAACAAAATTGAGTTACGAAACGCCTCTCCGAGAAAATTACGACATTATGTCTTGCGTCCTTTTTTCGAGATACAAAAGTAGTCTAAGTTATAAGTTAAAGTTAATGCTTTATACGTTAATTTTTGCATTCACGTTGCACAAAAAAATCAAGCTATAATATAGTCACGTCACAGTGTGAGATTGTCTCCTGTATCATTATTACGCTTTTCATTACATTACCAATATTTTATCATTTATAAAAAATGTTTATCTGAATTTATGGTGGCTTGAAACAGATTAGATTTCTGCAAGCCTCTTCAACGGGAAAAGTAACGAAAAGTCTGGGTAGAACTGTATTAAATATATTTTAGGGCTGTCAAAGTTAACGCGTTAACTTTTATTAATGCATTAATCACACTACCAGTTTTTTCTGGTATTTCCGGTTTTGCCGTTTTTTTCTGGTTTTTGAGTTTGACAAAACCATTCAGTATGAGTGAAGTGAAGGAAAAGTTTGAGAACCACTGCTCTAATTTGACATTTGTGGAGTGTCCATTCTACAATATTTGTCTGTCTTTCATTCTGTCTGTCTCTAAGAGATTTATTCATCAAAATGATGAAGGGCTTTAATCTAAAGTTAAAGTTGATTTAAGATGGATGGTTGGTTAGAGGATTGATGGATCTTTTTTTTTTTTGAAAGTCTTCCTTGAATGTGTGATCAGCGCTTTGCTTCTTTTGATATGAATTTATGATCGTTGTTTTGATCCTTTGTTTATTTTGTGTTGAGTTTATATTCATTTATATTTTACACTTCAATTTTCTATATTACAAGATTCTGTACTTGTTCTTATGAATAATAATTGTTAATAATAATCAATTAATAATACTACATTATTATAAAATATAATACATGTAATACATTATTATTTGTTATTATTTCGAAGATTAATTGCGATTAATTTGGTTGGGGAAGTGCGATTAACTAGTTAAAAAAATTAATCGTTTGACAACCCTATTATTTATATCACTATAAGTCCGTGTTCTTCAGGGTTTTTATCCGTCTATCAATCAATCACAGACTTTTTTGCACTTTCATTTCATCGAAAACTGTTTTCTTATTTCTACAATCAGTTGAGTGAGTTGGATTAAACGTGTTGTGTGTTGCCCTGCCTCCACCTTGTAGTAAGAGCTTGTGTTTTCTCTCCTGCAGTCTGGCGGACGAGCTGGTGACGGAGGCCTTGAGCGACGTGATGACCGAGTTCCAGGACATCTGTGAGGAGTACACGGAAGCCGTCTTCACCTCCGAGTTCCTCCAGCACGTCCAGTCTCCCACCGTGGCATCGTAGGATCGAAAAAACTAGAAAGTCGCGAACATAAACAGGGTTTCTATTTATTCTTCACGGGTTTTTTGGTGTGTGTTTTCATCACTGTACTGTAATAGCACCAGGATTCTGCTGGTCTTCTTCACCCCCAACTATTGTGCTCTCAAAGGAACGCGATTCATTGGTCAGCTGCGACTTTTACCTCAGGGTAGCTTGTTAGCATGTAGCTAACGAACGCCTCATCAGCGTTTGAAGATCCCCTCTGCTCATCCCTGAAGTGTTCCTCGTGCTTTACAGCCTCAGAAGATCTGGTGTATTATTAATGGCTTGCATGTTGCCAGATTTCAGATCCATTTCCTGGGACTCCAGAGGATTACACGCTCACGTCCCCCTAAATGAGCGCTAATGGAGACGCATTAGTGCGCCGCACACTCGGAAAAAGATGCGTCGTGCTTTGCTGCTAATTTAACCACGATTGAAAGTCGTGACTTAGCGGATACGGCTGTTGCTTTGTGTCGCCGCCTGAGGAGAAACGGTCCAGATGTTAGCGTAGCATGCTAAGAATGCGCCCTGACAGGACTCGTAGGCCCCCGAGCCGCTCTTACGCAACGTGGGTGTATGTAGTGAGGATTTAAAACCGTGATTTGTTCAGAAAGCCAATGTTTGAAAGGATTCAGGGGTTCTGTTTTTACTCATTAGCCCTTCAAGCTGCATTAAGGAACTACAGTTTTATCATTTGTCTGAAAGCTTTAGCATGGCTGCTAGCAGGAATTTGACAACCTGCCGCGCACTTACTGTAATCTGCGGCATAGGTTTTTATTTTGATCGAAAGAATTGCTGTTGTAATTTAAATTTTTTTGAAAATAAATGATTTTCAAATAAACGGTGATGTATTTGGGGTTTGTGGAGTCCATGTTGTTGTGTTTGCGCAGTTTTGCGCATGTGCAAAAATGATTTTGTTTTTGTTTTCACGGAACAGAAAGTAAGGGAAGATGAAGTGAAACGAAAAAAGACACAAACAGGAACACAAGGAGTTGAAGGAACACAAAACTGTGTGCAACAATCGTGCGGAATCTTCAAATCAGTTTTAAAACTGAAACCATTCAGACCGATTTCAAATTATATTAGCTTTAAAGAAGTGCTCAAACTTATTGTACGCAGTGTGTGTAAAGTACTTGAGTAAATGGGCTGTTACTTAAGTATTTTGTCTGCTTTGTACAAAAAAATTTACACTTTAGGATTATAGGACTTTTTTTGGGGAGGGGAGTACATTTTGTGAATATTGTACATATTTCTTTGACTCATTACTATTTTTGACCTCTTTGTATTTGTACTGAATGTCAAAAATAAAAGCTACTTTTAAATATACGAAGTCCCAATCAATAAAGTACAAGTACTAATACAGGTACAAATACTACGCTCAATGTTTAAATGTGTAAAGATTTTTTACGCGTTTGTTGTACTTTTTTTTTTTTTTTTAAATAAGCAATTGTATTATAAATATTTCTATACATATTGTATATTCACAAAATTTCCTAAAGTGTACTCAAGTACTTTACACCTCTGCTACTTGACTAAGTTTGGGATTGAGTATCGGTATCTTTACTTCACTACATTTGAATGAAAAGGTATCGTTACTCGTTACGTTGTGACTGTTTGCGACACAAGTCGGCATCTTTTTCTACCGCGGTTAATTTATTTGCGGGGGCAGGTGACATCGCCATCTGCAGGATGCTGAAGGTACTGGATGCAATTTTTTTAGCTAAATTATTGTTAATTAGACTTTGTTTTGTGTATTTTGTTCTGCCAATTTGAAACACTGAGGTGTTACATTTCATTTCTACATTAGGAAATAAAACCTCATAAAGAGTTTCTTGTTTTTCACATGATTTGGTGTTTTTTCTATCATAAATTCAGTAGGGCTAAAATTCCCAGGGTCTCTAAAATTTGGATAGTTCAACACTTTTTACTCAAGTCTTTGTGTGAATTGGTGACCTGGAACTTGTAATTAAGTTACTTTTACATTCACTCAGGTACTCTTTACATCTTTGATTGTACGTTACTGTGTTATTGTAAAGTTTCTACTTTACAGTCTGTGCGTTTTTTCATACAAGATGTGTGTTAGTAAATTACGCGGTAACGGAATGATATTATAGCGTTGGGCGATGTTCCACACAACAACAGCGAATAAACGGATCAATCGTTTCTTGGGTTCCGTCTGACGGCGAGCACGTCGCTCATATTTTACCGTGATTATAGCCGAGCATTAATCATCAGAAGCGCTGCTGGATCTGGCGTGACCGAGTGGGTTATTTAAAAGGCTTGAGGAGGAAAACCCGCCGTGTGATTTACGAGTCGAGTTTGTGTTGTCGCCTGGAGAAACGTATCGAAGTTTTTATTTCTGTAAAAAGTTCTGGCGGTTTTGGCCAAGTGCTGTTTCAAGATGGCCGCCGCATGTTTGACATATCTCTGTTTAGATATTAAATAATTAGACGAGAAGAAATGACACATCCCAATAAATGAGCCAAATAAAGTTTAGGATAAATAAACAAAGTGTGGTGTTTCAAAAAAGTCATTCAATACAATTCTATGTCATAAAAGCTTCATTTTCTTTTTATTGTTTTCATTCACTTCTTTTTCAGAACTCTGAAGCTTTGAAAACTTTATTTATGTCTTTATTAGCTGCAACTTTTCCGTTGGGAAACTTTTATGAAAACTTTTCGTAAAAATTATTAATTTTAATACAATAATTAAATTATTAATTTTTTACGTCATCTTTGTTCCTGTGATTTACAATTTTCCATTTTATTCAGAAAATGTTGTTATTTGTCTATAATACTTTTATCTCTTTGCCTGTCTGTCTGTCCGTCCACCTCTCTCTCCTTCTTCTTCTTTTTTTGTTTACCTATATGGCTGTCTTTCTATTCGTCTCCCGTTCCCTCTTTTTCACTACTTGCCTGTCTGTCTCTATCTCTATACCTTCCTGTCTTTCCTTCTATCTCACTTTGTCAATCCGTCTTGTTGCCTGTCTGTCTGTTTCCCTTTTCTGTCTTTCTGCATGTCTATCAGCCCATCTCACTCTGTCTTTCCGTCTGTCCGTCTATCTTTCTGTCTGCATATGTCCATCTCACTCTGTTTGTCTGTCTCTCTCTTTTTGTTTATACTACCTTTCTCTTTGCCCTTTTCTGTCTTCTGGCGTTTTTCTCTCTCCCTCTTTCTTTTTACCGGCATGTCCTGTCTGTCTTCTCGCCACTTTCTCTTTTTACCCATGTCTTTCTCTCTCTCACTCTACCAACATATCTACCAACTATCTGACATATCTTTCAGATAGATGGATAGATAGATTGAATAAATGTAATCACACAGACAATAGATTGATGAAGTCAACAATGATGATGAAGTGAACAAATGTTGGTCAGACAGACAGACACGATGAGATAGATTCCGTCTCATTCTGTCTGTCCATCCATATGTCTTTTTGACTCCCCATCCATCCACCTCATTCTGTTAGTTTAGGTGTCTGTCTATTTTGTCTGTCTGACTAAATCTAAATGTTTGGGTTTGTGTCTGTCTGTCTGTCTGTCTGTCTGTCTACCTACCTTCCTATCTGTCTGTTTGTCTATCTATCTACCGATGTCTGAATGTTTGGGTTTGTGCTGTTGTTTTGTGTGCTTTTTTTATATTCTGCCTCTCTGCTGTTGTAATTTTGTCTTTCTGTCTACCTCCCTCCCTATCTGTCTGTCTGTCTGTCTGCCTGTCTTTCTATCTGTCTATTTATGTCTGTCTGTGTGTTTATCTATGTCTGTCTGTCTTTCTATCTGTCTATTTATGTCTGTCTGTGTGTGTGTCTATCTATGTCTGTCTTTCTATCTGTCTGTCTGTCTTTCTATCTGTCTATTTATGTTGGTCTGTGTATCTATCTATGTCTGTCTGTCTTTCTATCTGTCTGTCTGTCTTTCTATCTGTCTATTTATGTCTGTCTGTGTGTTTATCTATGTCTGTCTGTCTGTCTGTCTATTTATGTCTGTCTGTCTGTCTGTCTATCTATCTATCTATCTATCTATGTCTGTCTGTCTGTCTATTCATCTTTGTCTGTCTGTCTATATATCGTCTATCTGTCTATCTCTGTCTGTCTGTCTGTCCATCTTATTACCAGTCCAACTAATTTTCTTTTATTTTGGCACATTATAACGCGTTTGAAAGCTAAAATTTAGCGCATTGTAAGTCTTACGACGAATAGTATTGATGAGTTTGTTTGCTGTGGCGAACGCGCCCCGACCGCGCGCTCCTTTGCCGCGTGCCGCGCGCTCCGTGTGTGTGTGTGTGTGTGTGTGTGTGTGTGTGTGTGTGTGAGAGTGAGTGCGCGCGCCGCGGAGCCGCTGGAGGCGGTAGAAGCTCAGCGCTCAACAGGAGAAGACACGATGAGGAGGACAACAGCAAAGTCTGCGCTTACCCCAACACTCTCCATGGACCTCCCCGCCTCCGCGCGGCATCTCTACGGCATCTTCCGCGGCGCCACACGCCGACACTTTCAGCCGCTCCTGCAGCCCTGTCCGAACTAACCGCGCGGGATGGCGAAGGAGAGCCGAGGTAAAGGTGAGCGGCGTTGACGTGCCGTCTGGACGCGTTCTCTCGGCCGCGCGCTTCACTTTGCGCGTCGATCTGTTGGAACGCGAGCGCGTCTCAATCCCTGGCGAGGTGTCTACTACTCAGAGCGCCTAGCTAGTCCGCGTCCGGCTCGGCTGATTCTAGGCCACTTGGCTTCGGGACGAATCTCCAGCGCGTCGCGGGTTCTGTTGGGAAAGTCGGAGGATGGGGATGTTGTTAGTAAGACCCTCACACCGACCCGGAGACCCCTGAGTTCGTGCCGCTTTGGTTTTATTCCGACACTGTTGGAAACTTTTAGAGTCTCATGCGGGCTAGTGTGTAACGGTCTTCCGTAGTAAATCAGTTCGCGTGATTAAGTGAACAATTCGGATTAAAATGGTAATGTGTTTAAATCACCGCGGGTTAGGGTTTAAAGAGATGGAATGGTAAAGTAGGTAGCGTTTAGTAACCTTTTTTGGCAGTGGTGTAAAGTACTGTGCTGAAATACTTAAGTCATTTTTTGGCTGCTGCGTATAAAAAATGCATGCAACTTTTACTCTCTACTTGACTACTTTTGTGATTGAGTATATGTACTTGTTACTGAACTACATTTGAATGAACACTTATTGTTATCCTTTAGTTGTGATTATGCACAACAAGTTGGATTTTTTTTACTTTCGTGGTTAATTACTTGGGCGGATGAGGTGATATCGCCATCTGCAGGATGCTGAAAGTACTGGATGCAATTTATTGCACTTTGTTTTGCACATTTGAGTTTGACTGAGACTGACTTTTTGTTCTTTCTTTTTTTAACCTATTTTGTTCTACCATTTAGAGGTGAAATTAGGGAAAAAAATATTATGAAATAAAAAGATTCTGGTTTCACAATTCTTGAGTTTTCTTGAGCCTAAATTCAGTACGAGTAAAATATGTACGTTTGAATAAAATTGAATACTCTATGACTTCTACTCAAGTCTTCCTGGAATTGGTGACTTGTAACTTGTAATGGAGTATTTTCTTTACAGTAAATTACTTTTACTCAGGTATGGTTTACATTTTTTGTTGTATTTAAACGAATTTGCGTGTAATTCTACAGGTTATTGAGTTCACACACACACACACACACACACACACACACACACACACACACACACACACACACACACACACACTCACACGTAGGTGTACATTTTACATCAGGCATGTATAAAGTCTGACAGTTTGAATAGCGTGAACTTCTTTTATGTGCTATATCTACTCATTGAAAACAGTCTAACCTAATATGACATGTTTTTAAATTTCTAAGTTTCTGAATGTGTGCAGACGTCCGGAAGTTGGGAAGAAGAGTGTTGAATGTGCAGAGATTTACCAGTCTCGTGCCGTTTTAATCAGTTTATGTCTGGAGCGATTATTGATCCGGGAGAAACTTACCCTTTACTGCGATTTATGTCTCGGAACAATGGCTGTCAGAGGAAGTGTGTGTGTGTGTGTGTGTGTGATGTTCAGAGCATGTTCACCTTCTCCGTAGCTTATTGAGATGTAGAGCGCAGCCTGTCTGTAGTGATGAAGCTCACTGTGGTGCTCACGGCAGCTCGTCTCACATGGTGGGCTTCATGTAAGGGGCTTCCATACATCCATTTAGTTTACATGTCTCTACTTCATGTAAATCTTTCCTTATTTAGCCTGTGTAGACATCTACTGTAGCCTATTGTAGACAAATTGCTTCACTTGCTCCTCTTTTCCTAAGTCGCTTTGGATAAAAGCGTCTGCCAAATGACTGTAAAGTAAAGTAAAAGTAAAATCTCAGCAAAAAATAGTTGTATATTTATTTTTGTGTCCTGATAAGTAAATATTTTGTTTCAATAAATTTTTACTTAAGGGCAAACTAAGTTCGAAACTAAGAAATCTGGATGACAAAATATAAATTTTTAAAATTATAAATATACAAATATACATAAAAGCAAGAATACAGAATAATAATAATAATAACTATAATAATATAATGATACATATAAACGTAGTTCATTTACCGTGTTACTACATTGTCTGGGCTTACAATTTTCTGTTTTTTATTAAAGTTTCTCTTCTTCATGTAAATCTCTGCTTGGTCATGTATCGAGATTGTCTAAAAAATAGGCGTATATCAATTTTTGTGTTCCGATACGTAAACATTTTTTTAAATGATCTTTTACTTAAAGGGAAACTAGGTTCGAAACTAAGAAATGTGGAGGACAAAGATTATTTATGTCGACATCATTCACAATAAATTAGTCAATCTGTCATAATTTATTCTGTCGATATTTATCAACAAGACAATATAATTTGTGATGCGCATCATTCAGGATGACACAATTCATCATGACATCATTCAATGCAAAGTCATGACATCATTAACCTCGGAATCGCTTATGTCATTCTTGACGATGACAATAGTCAGAACATCTTTTATGATGTCATCATGGCTTGCATTTGTTATCATGACATCATTCTTAGCAACATTTAGCATGGCATCTTTTATCACAGCATTTAGACGACATGCTTCATCTTTCCTGATGACATCACCACATCGCTTATGATGACATCATTATGACTTCATTACCACATTTTTTATTATTAATTCTCTCCCATGTCTCTTATGATGACACCATTGTGACGTCATTCATAGCTACATCTTTCCTGATGACCCACATCTCTTATGAAGACATCGCTATGACTTCATGCCACATCTTTCCTGATGACAGTGTTATAACATCATTTTTGACCACATTATTATGACATCATTTAGACATCATGGCCACATCTCTCCTGATGACATCATGACATTCTCAACCACCTGATGACATCATTATGACTTATTTACGGCCACGTTTCTAATGATGACATCATTCATGTCCATGTCTCATATGATGTCACCATGACAGTATTCATAGTCACATTTTTTGTGATGACATCATTATGACATAATTCTCAACCACATCTTTTACGATGATGTCATTTTGACTTTATAGCCACATATTTCCTGATGACATCATTATGACTTTATTGCCACTTTTCTCCTAATGTCATTATTATGACATCATTCTTGACCACATTGGAATGACATCATTAGGACTTTATTGCCACATATTTCCTGAGAACATTATTATGACATCATTCTTGACCACATTATGATTACATCATTATGACTTCATAGCCACATTTGTTCCTGATGGCATTATTATGACATCATTCTCGACCACATCTTTTATTATGACTTTCATCATTATTCGGGCCACATATCTAATGATGACATAATTCATCGCTTGTCTCTTATATTGACATCATGACTTCATTCCAGGTCACATCTATCCTGATGACATCATTATGACATCATTCTCGACCACATCTCTGATGATGTCATCATCATGGATTTATGACCACATTTCTAATGTTTTCTTTTGATGACATCATGACCTCATTCATGGTCACATCTTTCCTGATGACATCATCTCATCATTCTCCACCATATCTCTTATGATGACATCATTGTGACATCATTCATAGCCACATCTTTCCTTATGACACCATTCTAACATTCCCAACAACTTCTCTTCTAATGACACGTTTCACTCATGTCTGATGACATCATCACTAACGTAAAGAACATCGTATTGCCAACAAATGTGGATTCCGGCTCCAACTGAACTCAGAAATGGGTTAAATTCCCTCCACACGCGACTCCAGCGTCAAGATTCTTTTGTCAGAAAAGAAATAGAGGTTTCTGAATAGAGATGCTGCCATTCATATGCAAACTCTGAATGCTGAAGGTTCTGTTGAAAAGCCGCACGTAGTGTTCTATTGTGTATGTTTCCAGATGGGAACATGTGTCCTGACCAGTTTGACTTTTAATGGGAGATAAGTGAGCCGTATTCAGGTGGAGAATAAATCACAGCACACAGAAAACACGGGGCTTTTTTTTAGACTCTACTTTTTTTTTAGTAATATTAAAAGAATAGAATAGAACGCCTTTATTGTCATTGTGTCACATAGTTACAGTGGAGTTTGGAATACTACTCCGTTTAGTGCAAAAAAAGGGAATGCACAATCAAAAATGATAGATATATACACTTTTAATAAAATAGAATATAAATAATTATAAATAATAAAAAAGTAAAGTGAAGGCAAAGGTACACCAAATGTTTCAATAAATATACAAATATACAAAAATGCAAGAATACAGATGATAATAATAATAATAATAATAATAAATAAATATAATGTGATAATAAATATAAACAGCATGGTTAAATTACTGTGTTACTACATTGTCTGGGGTAAAAAAGTTCAGTTTTTGATTAAATACCAAAAACTATATATATATACGTATATATATATATATATATATATATATATATATATACACACACATATAGCTATAATTTTGCATGAATGTATTTTAAATATGAAATTGTACATTTGTATTTAAAAAAACAGTTATTTAAAAAAACTGGATATGTATTTAGCTTTAATTTTGCATGCATGTATTTTAATAAATATCAAAAATGTTTACAAGTACAATAATTAAATTGTCGATTTGTAATATATTTCACTATTAAATATTAAAAAACGTTGTATATTTATAGTTATATTTTTGCATGAATGCATTTTAATATCTATCAAAAATCTTTACAACTACAATAGATGAAATTTGTATTACATTCCATTATTAGTTGACAAAATAATAAAAAGAATTGTGTGTCTGACGTCAGCACGACTCAACAGATATTTATTTCCAGTCCGGCCGTGTCGCAGCTCCATCCAGGCGTTTCGCTCATTCGCCTTGACAATTTGGTTCTTGCTGTTTTGCTTCTCTTCAGCCTGTTTCTTTCCCGGGGATTTGATTTTGCATTGCAACAGTCTCTCCGTGTAATGGCATTTCAGTCAATAGTGCGGCGTCCGTCATCGGCCCGAGAGACTGGGATGATCCGGCAGCGGCTTTCTGGCAAACAGCATCCAATTGACTCCGGGCTTCATATTCCTGCTTGTTCTCTGCATTTCTATTTTCGCCGGAAACCTTCAGAATGAAATGAGCATTGTTCTAGTTCAGAAGCACTGAGAATATGTTCCTCGCCGCGAGTCATATGATTCTTGGTTTGAAATAATTGATGAAGAAAAATAAAGGTCAAGGATGATAAGTTACTCCGTTTCCATTAAAGCACTGTTGCATCTGTTGAGAAATCAACCAAAAATGTATAAACATCATTTATTCCATTATTTATTGATTATTCA
The DNA here is from genome assembly GCA_017309775.1 of Paedocypris sp. Pulau Singkep. Taxonomy (NCBI): domain Eukaryota; kingdom Metazoa; phylum Chordata; class Actinopteri; order Cypriniformes; genus Paedocypris; species Paedocypris sp. Pulau Singkep. The sequence continues at coordinate 1,022,543 of MU204210.1, forward strand.
ACAGATGCAACTGTCAAAAGTGCTTTCAAATTGAACTTGAGTATCTTATCATCTTTGACCTATTTTTTCCATACACAGTGTAATATGTACAGTATACTATATATATAACATATGTATATTTAATCATACCATTTCTATACTAAACCTAATCTTGCGTGTGAAAATAAAAAATATATATAAACAGTTCACATATTCCTTTTTTATTAAATATAATATATTTTACATTTTTGAATGTATATATATATATTCAATACATTATAATTCTTAATAAATGATTAGTTATTTATTGATTATTCAAAAGACTGTCAAAAGTGCTTTAAATAAAATTACTGGAGTAATATTACAAAGTCAGTTCTGATGTTTAGATTTGTTTTAGAATGGACTTTCTTGGGTAATAATAATAATTATATAAACATAGTTCATTTACTGTGTTACCACATTGTTTGGAATAAAAATCGACAAATTGACAAAAAAAATGTTTATATTATATAAATAAAGGTCAACAATGATAAGTTATTCAAGTTCAAGTTTCCATTAAAAATCTGTTGCGTCTGTTGAAAAATCAATAAATAATCTATAAATTCTAAACAAATTATTGATTGCTTATTGATTATTCAACAGGTGCAACTAAAGTGCTTTAAATAAGATGAAACCTAACTTAAGTAATGAGTATCTTATCATCATTGTCCTCTATTTTTTCATACACACACGCACATACAGTATATGTACAGTATATTATATATATTTTTAGAATGTACTTTTCTTAGTAATATTTATGAATTTAAACACATTTCATTTACTGTGTTACTAGACAGTATTGTGTGGAGTAAAAATGTTGTATTTTATTAAAAAAAAAATATATATATATGTCTATAATTTTTTAGAGAATTTATTTAATAAACATCAAACACATGTACAATTTATTATTTATAAATATAAACACAGTTCATTTACTGTTTTACTATACAGTATTGTCTGGAGTAAAAATGTTCTATTTTATCCGAAAAATATTTATTAATATTATGTCCATAATTTTGAGATCATTTATTTAATAAACATCAAACATATGTACAACTATAAACAAAATGGTCGATTTGTAATCTTCGATTATTTTATGTGCTTTGAGACAGTGGAACTGTGAGATACAGATGCACCGAACCTGAACTTGAACTTATTGTAACTATAGAATTAATTTCCATATTGAAACATTTTCAACAGAAAAATTTGTGAAAAGAAACCGTGTTTTGGGGTTTTCCCTGGGAATTGAACCCATGACCTTCAGTTCTGCCGACAGGCTGAAATCTGGCGTTTTTCCTGCAGGACATAAATGATGTCAAAGTGGTTTAATATTTTAAAGTGGCTGCTTATCTGAAGAAAAGACGCTCTCATTCTCTATTCTCATCAGCAGCGCTGGGAATAAAGGCCGAGCGTGTGTTTCAAAGTGAAGCCATCTGTCCGCCGCTCTTCACCTCGCCTCCTTGAAACTTCAGAAGTTAATGAAGGCATCACCGCAGTGGCTCTTCTAATAAAAACACGTTCTCTCCTCCTCTCGCTGGACCGCAGGGTTCCCAGAGTCTGTCGCTGCTTCTCATGCTGGACTATTTTTAGCGCAGTGGTTCTACTCAATAATCCTGCAGGAATCCTGAAATCTACACGCAAATCTGCCATTGGTGGTGGACGCAGTGGGAGGGGGGAGGGGCAAGCAACAGTCCTCTTTGAAAATGCTTCGTTCGTTTCTGGGTCACAGGGAGCTGGAGCCAATCACAGACAAGTGATGTCATATGAGTGGGTGTGTCATTTGAGTGGATGTGTCATAAGTGGGAGTGTCATAAGACTGGAAGTGTAATATGAGTGGGAGTGTCAGGTGAGTGGGTGTCATGAGTGGGAGTGTCATTTGAGTGGGTGCTGTCACAAAACTGGAAGTGTAATATGAGTGGGAGTGTCCAGAGTGGGAGTGTCATGTGAGTGGGTGTCACAAGTGGGGGAAGTCATAAATGGTCGTGTCTTGTGAGTTGGGGGTATCGATTGGGCTGATGATGTCATATTAGTGGGAGTGTCATGGAATGGGTGAGGTCATATGATTTGGAGTTTCATGTAAATGGGAGTGTCACATGAGTAGGATGTTGTAGGAAGGAGTGTTATGTAAATGGGAGTGTTGTGTGAGTGGGTGATGTCATGAGTGGGAGTGTCATGTGAGTAGGATGTGGATAGTGGGATAGTGATGTCATATCAGTGGGAGTGTTGTGTGAGTGGTCATATGAGAGTGTCTTGTGAGTGGGAGTGTCGTGGAGTGGGTGAGGTCATGTGATTGATTGTCTTGTCAGTGGGAGTGTCGTGGAGTGGGTGATATCATAAGTGGGATGTGGTGAGTAGGAATGTCGTGAGTGGAATGTGGGTAGTGTGATGAGTGGGCGTGTCCTATTAGTGGGCGTGGCCTGTTGCCTGTTTCTGGACTGTGTGAGGAAACTGTAGACCCGATGGAAACATATCAAATTTTATATATGTCTATAATTCTATATTGACAATGTTGACAACAATGTTGGCAAATGTTGACAACACCACCATAGCATGCCAGAGGAGACTGGCACCAGAGAGTCTGGTTCTTCCTAGGTTTATTTCCTCTCAACCCACCAGAGAGGTTTTGTTTTCCTAGCCACTGTCGTGATCTAGCTTGCTCTTCTGGTCATACCCCATAGTCTGAACAACAATGAACAAGGGATATTTTTCTTATAATTGACTTTTTCCGCATAGCAGCTTTTCGTTGGTCTGAGTCTGATAAAAGCTCTAGATAAATAAACTTGAACTTGATCTCGATCCACTCATAACATACATTCCTACGCTTTAGAGGCAGCAGAATGCTTCCATGTGACCTTGCGACATTCGGTTCAATGGTGTATCTGCACCAGAAACTCTTCCGATGTGAGATCACACTTTCTGACCTCCCTGCACATAGCATCTCATGCTTGATTCCCCTTAATATGGTGAACCATCCAGTGAAGTGCACATACACACACTAGGAGCCCAAGGACACTTAGTTGCAGAACCTGCCGTAGGGGTTCGATTTGAACCTGCCACCTCTCGGACACGAGTCCATGTCCCCTTCCACTGGACAACAACTAAACCAAATAGTACCAAACTCATGATGGTACCATGTGTATTTACAGAAGCCTGCTGCTCAAGTACTCTAGTTAGACTCAAGAGGTTTGTTCGTTCTTACCTGGTTGGTGCCATCCAGGCCATCCTGGACCTGGACTCTCACCCACTGGTGGACTCACTGTCTGCTCTGGAGAGCAGCTTCAGTGGCAGACTGATTCACCCCCGCTGTGTGAAGGAGAGATATCGCAGATCTTTCCTACCTGCTGCGATTAGACTCTACAATTTGAACTTAAATTTAAACTGGTGACTGGAACTATGCTTATGACGGGCAGGTTCATTTATTGTCTGTGTTTGTTTGTTTGTTTATTATGATGTGTGCAGTGCATTATGGTGATGTTTGTTTATTTATTTGTTTGGATTTGTTGTTGCTGTTGTGACGTGAAATTTCCCCGCGGTGGGACTAATAAAGGATTTTTCAATTCAATTCAATTCCAAAGAAACCAACCTCAACCAAACTGTCTCAGCAAGTCTCAATGTCGGAAGTCTCATTTCAATGCCAAAGGTCTGGTTCTGTATCTCAGGAGTGTCTGTACCACCTTAGTACTATCCACAATGAGGTGGAATTGTGAAGCGATTCAATAACTAATCTGTTTACTACGAGTCGATCTGACAGTGTCACTCAAAGCCAAATGCAAGAAGCTTGACCGGGTGTTGGCTGTACTGTCCATGAGCCAGTCCAGAGTTCTTGGCACTCGCTGCCTATTCTCAATCCCCTACTAGTGTTATAGCCAAGTACTTACTTCGCCCTTTCCTCTGGAATTTCGCCGGAGTGAACCGAGTGATCCGGACAGAGCCAAGCGCACATTATGGGATTCCATAATTGTTATTTTGCTGACCGAGCAAACGCTAGAATGCCGCCTCAATACGGATGATGCCATAGTCGTGTCCTCAGCAGGTTCGTTTAAAACATTGTGACAAGCGGCAATCGTAAGAAAAATTGCGCGATAGGCTTTTCTGCCGGGAAATGCCGCCTTTGTCAGTAATTGCTTTTCCCGGAAGCGTCCCGTGGTTGAGTTTGGGGTCAGTGTGGCCTGCAGAATCACAGCTCGGCTCTGCAATCTGAGTTATTCATCACTCCGATGTGAGTTGTTTTCCCAGCATATGTGAAACAGGCACGGCCTCGGCAAGTCCTCACACGCATGGCGCTCTCGTGGAAAGACGGAGAAACCCAGCTATGTCATCACAGATTGACACTGATGACTGGTTTATGGTTTATGGGAGAGGCACAGAGCGGTTGCAGGTTTAATCCCACCTTTAGGTTTCCAGGCATAATCCTGCTTTGATGTAGGCCAGATCATTTCAAGAGATTTCATTATGAAAAGTAGATGTTGGATATTGGGAAACATTTAATAGTCAGGTTTCTTTTATCGGTATTAATCTCTGTGTTGTTCTGTGTCGACTTCCTGTGGATTAACCATAGCTGGTGTCAGGAACACCAACGTTTCTTAGAAGCAGTCATGATGTAAATGATCATCCATCTCTCTCTCTCTCTCTCTCTCTGTCTCACTTTTTTGCCCCCACATTGACATTAGTGAATCTATCAATCTATCTAGCTATCTATCTATCTATCTATCTGTCTGTCTGTCTGTCTGTCTGTCTGTCTATCTATCTATCTGTCTGTCTGTCTGTCTGTCTGTCTATCTATCTATCTATCTATCTGTGCCTGTTCATCCAATCTAGCGTCCCTCTATATTTCAACCCACCTGTCTACATCTCTCCTTCTCTCTTTTTGTCTCACTCTCTTTCTGTCCCATTATCCGTCTTTCCATCGCTAACAGAGATGTAATGAAGCTTTGTCATCATACAGATCCTGTTGCCTCATAAAAACCAATGCTCCTGTCTGCAAGAGTGACATTGGAACACGTCTAATTTATTCCCTCATTAGCATAAGACCCAAAACAAATCTGAAACGGTTTAAAACAACCAATGTGTTGAATAGGATGGAAAAACACAGATCTGAACTGGGTCGCGTTTCTCGGAGACTGTGAATGAAGCCTTCCACACAGCCTGAGAATCAAACCCGTGACCTTGAGTTGCTTTGTGCTGCCTGCGTTTTCAGATAAAGTAGGTTGAGGAAGCCGGTAGTGCACTTCCTGTTGAAAACAGCATGAATCCTTTTGCCGTAGCATATTCTGTTTGTGTTGGTTGTTAACGTCTGAGCTATTTTTGTCCTTGTGTGTGCACTCATCTCAAGACAGCTCTTAAACATTGAGCGGTGTAGTAAACCAGTGGAGCGTCCGTAATGGCCTTTACTCAGCTCTTTACTTCACGGAAGAGTTGGACACACGTTATGACTGGCCAGAAAATTAAAAAAAAAGAATTCGTTTTTTGGACCACTTTTTCCATTTCAGGGTCACGGGGAGCTGAAGCCAATCCCAGCAACTCTGGGCCTTAGTTGCTCTAGATTAGTGGCCAACCAATCACAGAGCAGAAAACACAGGCACAAATTCACACCTATGGGCAATTTTCTAAACTTTAATTCTCCTGAACATATGTTTCTGAGGAGACCTGGAGGAAATACACGTAAGCATGAGCAAAAGATGCAGTTTTCAACGATGGTGTGTATTTGACACCAAATGTTTTGAATGGTGCCTTCTTTGTTAAAAAAAAAATATATATATATATATTATCTATTAATGCCTGTTGAATATTGTTAGGTGTTACTATAGTTTCTGTTTCATTATTTAAGATGTTTGTTGGGACACTGTTGTTTTTTTTTTTTTGGCCTTTTGGTATCATATTCCATGCTTAATCCTGTCTTAATTTTCTCTTATTAGTTAAATTTTAAGAGAGAACTGTCGTTTACTTGTCATGTCCACCAAGAGCGTCTCTTTTTAAACTTAAGTTTTGGTTGTTTGTGTGCTAATTGCTAAGCTAAAGCTAAAGCTAACATTGTTGCGATCTTGCATCAGTTGTGTTTTATTGGCTTGTTTGTTACTTTTATTGTTTCAAATTATGTGGTTTTTGAAAGTGGAGTTTTTAATGTTATTGATTTTTATAAAATAAACGCCATTTTTCTTCCTGAAACACTGAACATTTGGACATTCGAATGTCGACTCTCCAGTATCTTGTTTAATGACACTGATTTACATTGTCGGATGGATAAAACACTTTGTTACCGTTGCGTAATTGCTTTCACACGTTTTTACTGTAATATTACGAGCATTTGTTGTGTGCTAAGCTAACGCTAAAGCTAACATCTGTTCAATTGCTATCTTGCACCATTTGTGTTTTATTCTCGGCTTGTCTGTTACTCATTATTGTCGTTTATCGTTTCAAAGTATGTGTTTTGTCTTTTGTGGTTTTTGAAAGTGTAGTTTTTGTCCATTGTGGTAGTTTTTTTTTGATTTTATTGATTTTTAGGGTTAGGGTTCACACCTTAAGGTTATTGCTGTAAGATTACGGACATTCTTTAGCGCCTTTGCGTTGGTCTCGGACTAAGAAAAGCGCTGTACAAATGAACTTGAACTTGAACTCTTTGGTACAAAGTATCAATGAAGTCGTTTTCTCTTTATACTTTTTGCATTTTCTTTCACTATAGTGCAGATTATGCTCCATGATTTGAGTCCCTCGAGGGGACGAGTTGAGAGTGATGAGAAGATGAGCGGAATGGTGAAGGAGCTGCTGGAGGACGTGTGTATCAGGATGAGGTTGAAAAAGGAAGGGATTGAAGGCTAGAAGAGAAATGTGAGGAGGAGAACGAGCACAAGAGGCAAAGAAGGATGCAGAGATTAAAAAAAAAAGAGAGAGAAACTAGCTGGAGGAAAGCGTCTGGTGTGTAGCGGAGATTATGTTTTTGATTAAGAACCGGCCTTCTCAGTGAGTCATGTCATGAGTGTTCGGGAGAAAATGCCATTTTCCCCCCGCTCTTCCTCCCCGGAGAGGAGACACATCACACCTCCGTATCGACCTAATCACAATCTCCAACGCCGCTCTCATAATAGTGGACATCTCTTGCGTTTCAAATTGGGCTGCATTCCTGTAAATAGCCACATGTGTACCACAAAGTTTATTATTTTGTTTTACGTCACTAATAAATGTCATTTTAGACATAAAAAAAGGAGTCTTATTTTTGGGGTATTATTTTTATATTATTATTATTATTATTATTTGTATTATTATATGAGGTCTTATTATTTTTTGTATATAAAAATGAGTTGAATTATTATTTGATGATTAAGAATATACTTTTTAAATAATGAAATATAGCATGTACTAAATATATAAACTAATAATCTGATAAGCTTTACGTTAAAATATTGTTATTTTTAGGTAATTTTAGAAAAAACTCACACAAACAAATGTGATGGAAAAAATTGCACTGAGGCTTTTGTATTTGTATTTTCTTAGACAGTTACCTACATTTCTGACACAATGTGCACAAAATGACATAGAAAAAGAACAGTAAACTACAGTAACTCAAAGCAGACACTTCATTTATCGTTTGACTTCATTTCAGAATCAAAATTTCACTTTGTTTTCACTAGTATCTAACTTGTGAAATTGTTTACACAAAAGTAAAAAATTTAATTTTACAAAAACATCAACAACAATTCAAGACTTTCTGTAAAGACGTCAAAACTCTTTCAGCTGATCTTTACTAGGTTTTATATTTTAGAATAAAAATTGCACCTATAGAATATTTTTGGGGTAGGTCTTATTTTTCAGGCCAGTATAAAAGAGCTAGTAGGTCAGATATTTTGGGTCCCATTAAAATGCACTAGGTTTTCTTTTACAAATATTAAAATTAAATGTAAAAAAAAAAAATGCTAACAGTTAATTTTAAATAACGATGATATTAAACAAATAAAATGGAAAGTAAGCAAATAAAAATCAATCCTCCTAAAAAAAAAGTAGACTAAAGTAGAATGTCAGATTTTCTCTGAATATCGGAAAGACACGAAGTCCTGTAACCAAGAAAATTTTGAAGGAAGACAGGAGGATTTCCAGAGACAATCTTATCGTGGTGTGTGTTGAACAGCGGGCGCTCCAAAGATCTAGTTTAATGGATTGTTTGCCCAACCTCCAGTTGAACAAAGTTTAATCGAGCACAGAAATGGATATTACAATACGGTTTAAAAGCGATATTTTTACATACAGGCTGCCCAATAACAGAAAATAACATTTGGAAGACCTAGAACCTCACCTCATTTGCATATGAGGGAGTTAAACGTTCTAAAATAAGGATTTAAGAAATTTGGCGGCACAGTGGTTGGCGCTATCACCTCACAGCGAGAAACTTTTCCAAAAACATTCCAAAAATGTGCATTTTAGGTGAAGTTTGTCTCAGGATGTGTCATGTGAATCTGAGCGAATATTCTGCTGGGTAGTTGACGTGTAAGTGTTGTTCTTCTGTCTATGACGACCTTGAGGTTCTTGAAAGGTGACAAATAAATTACCTTTCAATTCAAATAACTCAATCACTACAAGAGCTGCAGCAACTAGTCGGCGTAGTCGACGTCAGCAATTACGTAAAAATGTTGACGCCAAAAAATGCAATTTGTCGGGCTAGAAATTCAAACAGAAAAAAAAAACAAACGAAAAATATGAAGCGAAAAAAAAGTTTCAATCGAATCCGTGAAGATTGCAAACAAAAAAAAAAAAAAGCAAACGTAATTGCAGGAGAAAAATAAAAAAACAAGCGTAAATGTGAAGCATTTTTGTTAGAAAGTCTAACTTTTAGTCTTAGTTAACGTTTGATATTTTTGGCACTAATCTGATTCCATAGAATAATAGATAAAAAATAGAACGTAAAATATTATTTCGAACAGTAGTACAGCATATCTTCAGTAATGGGTGTGTCCATATGCTATGTCCATATATGGGCGTATTCCGGTTTTTACGGTCACAAACAGACAAACAGACAAAGATTCATAAGGTTCAGAGACTCATAAAGACAAATTGTTCCCCATGTTATTGTATTTAATTGTACCGTATTTACGCAAATATAAGCACCCATTTATTTCCTATTTTAGCGGTTCAAAAACTTGCGGGGTGCTTATAATCGCCGGTTTCAAATACAAATTTCACGTAAATTTAAGCGCTCATTTCTTTAAATAATGGTTCTGGAGGCAGAGGGAGCACATTTTTTTAGCTTAATTTTTTTTTTTTTTAGCTTAATAACAGAAACTGAAATGCTGTGACACTTAACAGGAAGAAAATAACACTGGAAGTAAGATTAAACAAAAAAACAATCATTAATATTTGAACAGACAGACCATATCCTGTAGATGGCTGTGCTAAAGGCTAACATGCTAGCGCTAAAACAAGACCAGAATGCTGCAAAAGCTTCCCAGCAACCAGTTCAAAAAGGAGAACACCTGAGAAATGTGAAAATGTTTTTATTTTGTGCCCGAAAAATCAGTGGGGTGCTTAAATTCGAAGGGTGCTTATATTCGTGTAAATACGGTATTTGTGGTTGCGGCGTGGTGTTATTTAGCCACTGCTAAGTGTCGCTGCGTAGATAAGGCTTTTGATTTGTGTTATTCAGGTAAATTTGTTAGTTAAATATTTCAAATTCAGTTGCATGTGAGGAACCATAGTCTAGCTAATGCTAAGTTCTGGCTATTATTATAAAAGCTTATATGCACATCTGCCTCCGAAATCATCATTTAAAGAAAGAAAAGGACAACGCAGAATCACCACGCTACATAAAGGCGACGTTTTAACATTTATTTGTGATTGCTGAAAAAGGAATGCTTATATTTACGTGCATATTTGATGTCACTAGTTTGTGAGCTTCTTAAACTGAAAATAAAGGGATGCTTATATTTTGCTTATACAGTATATACGGTATTCTAATGTATAGAATACATTATGTATCCTAATGTATCCATTCTACACAAATCTCATCTCGGTTGGTTTTCAGTCAGAGCTCGACGGTGCTTTGTTTTAAGAGCGACAAAACGGGTTTGAACGACGACTTTAGGAACAACATGCGATTTCTCTTAATCCCCTTGTGGAAGAGGAAGCAATTAAACGGACAAGCTCTCACCACGCCGGCTTCCAGGAAGTCTTCAATGGGATTTATTCCCTTCTTTTCAAGACACCACAGCAACAATGACGAGTGTTTCGTTCACGAGACGCCTCCAATTGAGTGCATTCTCTAGTCGGACCGATCTAATGAGCTGTAGTTTTCCATATTTGGACGAATAAACAGGTTTTAGTTATAAATGCCTTTCTTCGATTTCCGCTGGTGTGGCCGTGACCACCTCTGTGGTTGGGTGATGGCAAACACTCCAGCCGTTTCTGTTCTCCTCAGCCGCGGGTTGTAGGAATGTGATTGGAATCGCCTACAACTGAATGGACTCAATTAGAGATGCTTTATGGGTAAGAACCATTGTCCCCTGAATGCAGGCCTCGCCGGACTCCCCCATTCACGCTAATCTGCACCTCGTGTACATCTATTTAGCGAGCTCTCAAAGACATTTCTGCCTGTTTAGACCGTGTTAATGAAACGTCTCCTCTGGCCTCCTGCATCCCAAAGGAAACGCTGTTTAATCTCCATTAGAGTATTTAAAAGATGTTACTGTATGTGCATTTGGCAGCTCTCGGCTTGATTATGTAAGGCTTTTAATTGAATTGGCGACGTTGTTGTTGCTTGTGCTGCTTTCAGAGAGAAGAGATGGACCATCGTGTGTTTTCGGATTTGAATCCCGTTGGTTGGCTAATGCCTCTCTTTACGAAATTAATTGGTGCCGACAACTGTTTTGAAAAATGGAAATTTCGTAAAACGGGCCGCATTTTGCATGTAAATCCGGTAATCCGTCCCGATAAAAGAAAACTATTTATAATATGAAAAAATAATGTAATATTAGTAATAACATACATCCGCCATCTTGAATCTTCAAGTTCAAGTTCAAGTTCATTTATATAGCGCTTTTCTTCGACCGAGACCAACGCAAAGACAAAATGTGGAAAAAGTCTGTAAAAAGAAAAATGTCCATTCTTTATATGAGCTCAAAAAAATTGGGGGAAAAAAAAA
>MU204210.1:1033782-1051289 GCA_017309775.1 Paedocypris sp. Pulau Singkep
ATTTATAATATGAAAAAATAATGTAATATTAGTAATAACATACATCCGCCATCTTGAATCTTCAAGTTCAAGTTCAAGTTCATTTATATAGCGCTTTTCTTCGACCGAGACCAACGCAAAGACAAAATGTGGAAAAAGTCTGTAAAAAGAAAAATGTCCATTCTTTATATGAGCTCAAAAAAATTGGGGGAAAAAAAAAGAGTCAGTTAAAAAGGAAAAAAATATGTCCATTGTTGTGAATCTTGTGATAACTGAATGATAATTAGGATCAGCACGGAACCTGACATCACAGAGATGTTAGCCGAGCGTCTCATTCGGGTTGTACTTTTGTGCCTAAACATAATAGTGTATGTTTAAACTTTATTTCTCTGTGTCGATCTGCATTGCCTTTGTCAGCTTGTCCCGCGGTTCCGAAAGTAGGATGTCTGTAACATTGTGACCTTCTGTAATTTTGTTTTGTTCTGTAATGTAATGACATGCTTGAAGAAATATAAAAATGAATTTACACGTGTGGACTTGTCACTACTAAATTTGGCCTATAATATAGTGAAAAATGTTTGTAAAAACGACGCCCTTCGTTAAGGGAAAATCTCGGTCATTCATCAAAATCTCGTTCGAGTCATTCAGTCATAGCTATATCAGTATAGCTGATATCTATTCAGTAGAGCCGACAAAAGCGTATTGTACAGATATTTGTACAAATATGGCACTTGATTGAGAAGTATTTATAGCATGAATATAATGACGAATACAAATAACTTGACATGCATCGAGAGCTTGTAATCAAGTCAATATACTGTATATACTATAAAATACATAAAATATATATATAAGAAGCCTATACATTATATGTACGTACAAGGCCTATACTATTTTATAAATTAGGTTAATTTCTTTGTGTTGTGTGTTCAAAACATGTTGGTTTAATGGTTGGCTGTAAAAAGACAGATAAAAGCATCTGCAAAAAGCAGATTTATTCATGTGATTAAAACCCGTTAACTGTTAATAAGTGCATATTTGCTTAATTAAATATAATTCATGCCTCTAAAACACAGACAATTAAACAGGTTAAACGTTTGTTGCGCACGGCTACCTTTCCAAAGTTTGTTTAAATAAATGTCATGTAATTGCGGTTAATTCATAAATGTAGTCAAACGTGTCTATTTGTCACCTGAACTCAGTAGCTTTTCTAAAATGAATGACCTAAAATGAAGAAGTTTCTGAAATGCGTATTTGATGTAGGCCCCACCCAAATCTCTCATTGGTCTAGGCAGTGTTAACAACTCCACACGCCCCGCCCCATTTTGTAATGATTATTTTAGTGGGAGGGATCTGGAGAGGATGCAAGTACTGAAAACAAATCAAAAAGTTCTTAAATACTCAAAAGCCAAAAGTTTTGATCTCGGTTCCTTCACGCGACCACAAAATGAAACTAGAATAATTGAATAAAATTTTTTATCCCACTTAACGTCCACTTTTATCCCAATGATTTGGCTGCAATTGACAGAAATAAACGAGTGTAAATAAGCCCATCCTCTCCTCGTTTCACTTAAGAATCTGTCTTTTCGGATTGTTTTGACACGTCTGTTTTCCGCGGCCCTGTGATCTCAGCAGGACCCGGACGAAAGCCTCAGGAAGAACGACAGATCGGCGTTGATGCGTCTGTCATAAACATTGCGCTTTAATAGGACGCTGAAGAGTTTGGAGTGGCTCTTCGTCGTGGGGGGTTTTAATAGAGCTCACTTTTGACCTGCCGGAGACGTGGGTGAGATGAGACGCTCATTCAATCTGGCAACACTGATGTGGAGAAGCAAACGGGCCGAAAGAACAACCTGGACTCACACTGAGCTCCAGTAATTGAAGGTGAGACCTCATTGCCTCAGCGGAGTGAGTAAGACCACGGTGGTCCGTGTTGGAGACTCCTGGGACTTGAGGAGTCTTTTAGGGTTTGGGTTTGTGGAAAAGCTTTGGTCTTTATTCTTTCGTTACACCAGTCACATGTGTTAAAGGATTAGAGTGGGATTTCTTTGTCGTGGTGGGTTTGTTGCGCCTAAGCCCAGTGAATTAACCAGTGATTCGGGAGTTTTTCAACGTCCTTGATGAAACATTGGATCCGTTGTATTGGGAGCTGTGCGTTTGCCGTAATGCAGATCCATAATTGTTCAATATTCGAGCACTTAATGCGATTGAGAGAGGATCATTTACAAATCGCTTTGTGAAATTGTGTCATTTGTGTTGCTGCCGTGATGAGTCTCGGAAGTCGATTTGACGTTTGACTGTGTGTGTGTGTGTGTCAAAAGTCCAAGAGCTTCCGGAAACAAAACGGAATTGACAAAACAAAAGCAATGATGAGTTTACTGACTTCTATAAGTGAATAAGGAAATGTTCTACACGCATTTGATGGTTTTCTAATCGGTTGCATCCATTTCCGGGTCGCGTGGAGTTGGCGCAGAGATCTCGACATCTCTGTGATGAAGACGGAGACACACTCTAGATAAGATAAGATTAGAATGTCCTTTATTTGTCCCCGCAATGGGAAAATGTCTTTGTTACAGGAGTAGTACAGCTTTACAATAAAAGCACGAGCAGAATCAAGAATATTTATAATTGAAATACAGTTTAAAGAAAGATTGAAAAAAATGTATAAAAAAAAAAAAACGACCAATCACATTTCGAGATGAAAAACACTCAAAATTTCAAAAACAATTCAAACTCAATAATTAAGGGTTTCTATTTCACGTTTTATTTTATTCACATTGTATTTCAATTCTTTATTTTTTTCTTAATTATAAAAGAACTAAAAGAATTATGGTCACTGTACCACTGTATAGTTATTAGACACTTTACACTTTAAATATCTTCACATTACATGGATCACTTGAGTCATTTTTTTTTTATTTTGCTCATTTTATTGTATTTTTATCTTTTTCTTCATCTTCATAGTTTATCCTTGTATTTTATTTTCATATTTTGATATTTTATCTGTTTAATTTGTATTTTATTGTGTTTTATCTATTTCTTTAAATCACTGCATGTTGAACCATGTACTGTACAGTATAATTTGTATATGACAATTCAAATTTGAATTTGAATTTGATTTAAAGTCAAAAATTCCAGAGACATGGAGAAATGTCGAGGGTTCTATAACTATAAATTTGGCCGAAAGCAACTATTTTGATTGTGATTATGAAAAATTTGATAAAATGACCAATCTTAATTAGATTAACAATCTCAATCTCAGTTTTATACTGTGATTGTAATTGTAATTGATTTCATAGCATTTGGTTTTTCATCAAGGTAAATGAAATGAATTGACATGTCCAATTATGACTAATACATAATTTTCTTTTTGTTATATTGCCAAACTCCATACCTTAAAGAACGAAAGAAACTATTTATAAAGAATGAGGAATTTAAATGTATAATTCATGCACATTTTTTTGTTTTGTTTTGTTTTGTCTATTATAAAAATGTATAAAACAATGTACATTTCCATCACCAAAGCAGCCGATTTAATATTTTACTAGACAGCTTCGTCACACTTTTTTTCGTTTAATTCCCCGACACTCGTGTTAACCTGTGCTAATGAAAAACCTGCTTTTAATTAATCCCCCTCCGCCACATTCCGCTGGTCCTCGTTAGTGGCGTGACATCAGACGACGTCCTCATCGTGCTTGTCTAATTAATTAGTCACACAATGCTCAGTAATGCTGACCTTTGGTTTGATGGTGTCTTCTCCGTCTTCACCCCGCAGTGACCCTGCGCAAGCTCAGCGCTTCTCATTGGCGCATGCAGAACATCGCCCAGGAGTCGGTTGACAGCTCCGATGACGAGTTTTTTGATGCCCGAGGTAAGTGTCACTTATTTCCCTCTCTTTCTAATAACCCGATGCCCTCCTGCCCACCGCCACCCCTCGCTCGGCCTCTCTTTGAGTCCATTATATGCTGTCACACACGGCGAATGACCCAGTTTCATTATTTAATCTTTTTTTTTTTTTTATCATTTTCAATTTCATTTAATCATTTTTTGCAAAGGTTTAATTCTCAGTTGTGCGTTTTTGTTTGTTGGAGTTTATTAAGCTTCAACTGCATTTAATTAATAGTTTTAATTAACATTTACTGTCCTTACTATGTTTCCATACAAGTGAAAATTGCATATCATCATGATCTGTTCATATCTAAACAAAGGTACTCTTTATGTAAAATCTTTATGTAAAGGTGGAACCAAAGCTGAGTTTCCAAGTGTGTCGAGAAATCTATAGCCACTTGTGTGTATTATCTGTTTTCCAAGGGACCTTGAAATTCTCAGTTGCCCAGAAATGACGTGGTATGCAAATGAAGTAACTCGTGACTTCTTTATCTATCTTTAATAAATACTAGTGCTTTCTGAAGAATGCAGGCAGAATTACGATGACAGAGACTCTGAGAGCATCTCAGTAAATTAAGATGCCAGTTGTTCGGAGTTTTGAGGCATTCTTCAGAGATCAGAAAAACTTGGAATCGACCAACTCTGTGTTGAAGTGTTTTATTTCATTTAAGGAGTTTCGGGAACGGCTAAGATCCATCAGTAATCCGCTCGCGGTAGAAAGAGTTATCACCGGATACGCCTGACATTGTTGCTCGTTTATTTTGAAATAATAGCGGTTTGTCTTGGCGGACTTTTATTTTGAAAAACCCACGTCACTCACGTTATGTTGTGCTACCTGAAGGAGAAAGGAACGGAGAACAGAGGAAGACGAACGCATGGTAATCGTGGTGAATGAAAAGTTGTCAAAAGTTTGATAAAACGTGTTCCAAGTGGCACAAAGTTGGTAGAGATAATTTGTGGTTTTGTGTGTGTTGATTTTTCTTGTTTCTGTTATTTAAATGTTGTGTTTCCGTTTATTTTAGCTCTTACACTTGGAAAATGCTTTAGAAAAATCCTTATGTTGAAGCATATTTCTCACATACTCACGTGGACTGCGAGTCAGTGATGTGAAAGACAGTCGCCGCCCATTTGTGACATCATGTACTTGTTATTGGTCCACTGGTCCCGTGTGTTGTTCGTTGTTGCTTGTGATTTGTCAGTGGACAAAAATCATTCCGTCCTTTTGGATTTCTGTTTTTTTTTAGTAACTGACTGTTGGTGGATTTTTCATTTTCTTCAATTGTGATACAACAAATACAACAACAAACAGAGACTACAAACCATGACCAGGATTGTCTAGATTTGAACAAAAGACAAAAGAACACGGGTGAGGGGTAAAATTAATCCAAGGAACAGACACAATCAAAACGCTCTGTAGCTGCACAAGGGATAATAATCCTTCCTCTTCACACAGCGTCAGAGAGTTTGAAACAGGCCTGAGCTTGAAACAATTGCTTGGGGTCATGTGCAAAGGATCTTGGGAAATGAAGTCCTTACCACTAGAATTTGTATTTCATTGTAAAATGATATAATATAAGAAAACACATTTTGTAGCGAGGAAGTTTGTTAGATGCAGAGACCTGGAGAGAAAGTCTTGCCACAGTTTAGAGTTTATAATCCATTGTTTTTTAAGACCATTGTTAACACGATTTGACCTAGTCTTTTATAGCCAATCTTTCAATATAAGCCAGTCTGTTATAATGGAGTTTTAATTCCTTTGTTACTCAATCATTTTTAAATGATAATATTGTAGATTTGATGGACCTAGTCTGTTATAGCCAAAGTTCCTTTATAAGCAGATCTGTTATAGTGGGAGTTTAAGACTTTTCTACCAAATCTTTTGAGTAAAAATATTTGAGATGAATTGAACTTACCGTAGTCCATTATAGCAAAAGTTCCATTATAAGCAGGTCTGTTACAGAGGATATTTGATCATTTTTAACCACATTTTTTTGAGTAATATTTTCTTTGAGTGAATCAATTGATCTCACAGTAGTCGGTTAGAGCCAAAGTTCCATTATACCTCAAAACCTTTTGGCTTGTGAGAATATTGACGATCAGACAGAAAGTCTGACACTGACTAAAACTGACTGAATGTTTTTCTTTTTCTACTAAATATTATTTGTGTGAGAACATATTAGACGATTCTATGACGGGCCAATGTCAAGTAGCAGAGAACAAACTAAAATTGAAAGCCGAATCGGTAGTTTAAGTGTTTGTTATTCCAAAGCGCCGTAGAAGATAGTCTTTGCTTGGACTCATCCTTGGTAAAAAAAAAAAAGAGCAAAACAAACCCCTTGCATGCTTAAATGTTGTTTTCTAGCCGCTAAGTGTTTGCATAGCCATCACGTTTGACAGGTGAGACTTTCCTCTCCGTGATGGAGTGCGACCTCATGGCTATTTTGTGCAAAAAGACTTAGCGATGGCGGCCCAGTGAAGCTACAAAGGTATTTGAAGGTGTGTGTGTGTGTTCTTCTGCTTTTCAGTAAAGCTGTTGATTCTTCTGCACTGACCTGTGAGATTGACCTCTGTCAGTCAGGCCGCAGGACAGATCATCCGAGCTCAGAGCGGCAGGGAAATCCAGGCTTTGTCATTCCGCTTTTGCCTCCACGTTACACTCACTTGCCCCATGAGTTCCTCTAGCCCGCTGGGTCAATCTCTTCCTGCCTGCAGAGTCATGGCATGCGGGCTGATGTCTAGAAGATGGGTTGAATAGACCAAACGCGGACGGTTTCAGATATAAACGGATGTCGTATGAAAAATATTGAATCAAGGATGCGTTTCTATTCACATCGGGGCAAAGTTGGTGCACCTCATCTGCTTGTTTATTTAAAGGCTTTCAACCAAAGTATTATTATCAACTTCTTCACCACTGAGACGTTGACAATCATAAAAATCACTTTTATTTACAAAAAGGGATAGAGCAAAGGGACTGGGCATAAAGCAACCAAAATCTTCTTCCTGCTTCTCTCAGGCTTTCTATTCCTTTCTCCAGTTTCCTTCTTCTAGGCTTTTCCTGGTTCTTCATCTTTTTTCCAAATGCAGCTTTCCCTGCTACTGCTAGAGACAATCATTGAAAAAGTCAGTCAGGGTGAGATGCCACTCACAGGTCTTTAAACGAATGGCATCTTGCATCTTGACCGTAAAGAATTCCAAAATCTTTCTAGCCGGATTTCTCTTCTTTTAAAGAGAGCTGATTGCATGAAGACAGAATCACCTGTGTTGCCTCGTTACAGCACTGAGTGCTCACACCTGTGGCTGTGCTGTCTGTGGTCCTGCAGCATCTTCGAGCACTGTCCCTGGTCCTGAAATGGCCAGGTGTCTCACAATATGTATAATGATATGGTACATTAGTCTGATAAATATAAGAGGTTGGTATAAAGTATTTTTCAGAAATGGAGATTAGTCTAGTAATTTTGAAATTAAGATAGACTCATCAAAATAGATTTGTTCATCTCAAAATGAATCTCTAAATGTAGCAAGATACATTTTCCTCATTAGCTAAGGGATTCTTTGCGTTGAAGTGATACTTGGTAGTGAAATTATCAAGATACCAGAAGGCTCCTTAAAAATACTTTTCAGAGGTGTAAAGTACCTCAGTAAATTTTAGTAATTTTAAAATATTAAATATTTTTTTACTTATTACTATTTTGGCTACTTTGTACTTGTACTGAGTATCAAAAATATAAGCAACTTTTAAATTCACGCAGTCCCAATGAATTAACGCAATCAATAAAGTACAAGTACTAATACAAGTACAAATACTATTCTCAGTGTTTCAATGTCTATAGAATTTTCTTTACGCGTCCGTCATTTGTTTTAGAATAAATTGCATTATACAGTACATATTGTAAATGTACAAAATTTTGCAGCCACAAAAACAATTTACTAGAGCAAAATTCAAGAGGCATTGAACTATAATTGCAATGTGTTTACAATGTGGACGTAATACGTAAGCTTGCTAAAATGCGAATGCAAAAGCGCAAGTGTGCATTCCGAAGTTAAAATTGGAAGACGTGTCAATTACTGTAGATTTCCTTTTTTGTCGTAGAAACGTTCTTCAGTTTGACTAAAGTTGGCCACAAATTTATCCCACGTTAAGGGTTCCCGTCCTCTTCTGTGAAAGATGATCCCGTCATTAGAAAAAAGGATGAGGAGGTGTGAACTTTGAGTTGGCTCCTCCTCCATCGTTCCATGGCCATCGGGTATGTTCTCTCAGTTGGACTTGTGAAGTGATCTTGATCTTGATGAAGGATGGCAGGGGAAAGGGCAACATGATAAATGGGAGACGGGTTGTGTCTCAGAGCGAGAGTGTTGGTCTGTACGTGTAATGCCACCCGGACTCCGCTCTCCAACCACTTATCTTCTCAGTCCCCAACAATGTCTGAAAGTCAACAGGTTTGCGTTAGTTATCAAAAAAAAACAAAAAAAAATTTACTTGGGTAGGTCCTGGGCTGTTCTTTTGTCCTTCTTTTTGACAGTGGACAATCTAATTGAAGACCCGGTCATCCATCCTAGATTAATAGCTCGTTTGATGCACTGCTCAAGTCAACCCAACTGTAAATGCGAACTCAATTTTAAAGTAATTTGCATAACTCAAAGGCAACTTGCGTATTTTTTAGTTCGTACAAGGCTTCTGACAATCTGAAGTTTTTTTAAAATGTATTATCTACAGAGGAAAAGGTATCTACTTTAAAAGTGATTTTACGCAATAAAAAGCAACCCTTTTTTTTTTTTTTTTTTTTTTTTCTCGAATTTTCGACTCAAAAATGTAGGGGGTGCTTTTAATCGCCGATTTCGATTTGTCAGAAGAAACCACAAATAAACGTAAGCACGTCGTCTTTATGCAGCGGCGCGCGTTTACGTCTATATGAAGTTAAATAATGGTTGTAAACAGACGTGCATACAGTTTATGCTTTTGTTTGCTCAATAACAGAAATAAAGAAACATTAGACCCTGGAAGAAGTATGATTAAACTAATCACTATCATTAATAATACAACAAACAGAAACTACAAATCACGACCGGTCATTCAAGTGAAACAATGTCAAAATGATTAGAGTCACAGGTTTGTTAAATAAAGAAAAAATAGTATGTTTAGGAGAATATTAACTTAATTGAACTTGAAATGTAAAAAATTATGTTTTTTGGAATTTTTATTTTGTGCCTGAAAAATCAGGGGGGTGTTTAAATACGGTATTTGATTTCACATGCTACCTTCTTCTCTTCTTCTCTTCTCTCCACATCTTTTCCGAGTCAAATCTTATTGTTAGATCAGGCCTTTCTACTTGTCTTATCTTGTTCTTACAAATTCTTTTGTAGCTTGGATGTTGCTCTTCCTGCATCCATCGGCTTCTTGCGCTCATTTGCCTGGAAGCCAAAAACGTTCCAGTCAAAACTTCTGTTTTTAACTATCTGACAATATTTATCATGTGCGCATGCGTGAAGATGCGCTATTCTTCACATGCAGCCAGTCTGTCGGGGTGAGAGATGATCCAGAAGTGCAAATTATTTCAAATTGTAGTATTTCGGTGCAAATAGTACTTTGGGCCAGAGTATTGTATGGTTTCAGATTTTTCAGTATCGATACTTATCAAAATATTGATATTAGTGATGCATCGAAATGAAAATCCTTGGCCTAAACGTAACCGAAAAAGAGGAAACCTGGCCGAAAACCGAAACAATGATTTTATAGCAATTATAAAATCACCGAAATTATAGCAATTATTAGTAGTACCATTGCATTTATTGCTATGATGGTGTACTAACTTTACTAAAACCAAGGCATTGCAAAATCATACATTAATAATGAAGTTTCAAAGAATAAATGAGACAAAATTTGTTATAAATTATCCAAATATTTATTAAGCATACTGCAACAATCAAGAATATAAAATATAATTCAAACTAAAATGTTTAACTTGTCTCGCTCATGTACATAAACAATAATATACACGCCTGCTGGCCTGCTGAAAGATTGTAAAAATACATGTTCTTCACACGTATTGTTATGTAAAATCAAATTATGCAAATATTTACAATGTTATATAACTTATGACATAAAAGCAGTGCTATTTTTAAATATAAGCAAATATATAAATGTTCAAATAAAGTGCTTAACTTTCAAAAATTGACTTCGTTCTACATCTCGACTCAAAACTTATAAGCAGGTAAAAAAAAAAAACTGATCATATTCAAGCAATTTAACAGTTTTAAGACCTTTTTTTTTTAACTTTCTGAACACATCAGATACTGGTTTAGTCTCACAGTGCGTAATATGAATAGGAAGAAATCTGTTCATTACGGATGAAAAACTATGTCATCCAAAGAGAGCGAAAGATGCAAAACAGGTGAAAGATGGGGAGGGTGAGAAAAAAAGAAGGGATAATTATAAAAATGTAGAGAAAAGTAGTGAAAAGAAGAGAAAAGTGGACAGCGAAAATAGTGACCATATTGCCAAAATAGGAAGTGACCTCCAACTGACCTGCACATTCTGTGACCTCTTAAAACGAAATCTTGAGAATTGACCTTGTGAATTGACCTTGCAAATTTCTTTGAAAACTGAATTGACTCTCACATTTGTTTTATTCGTTCCTTGCCTGTAAAATCTAATCTACCATCCTTTTGAGTGTCAGAATGTTGTTCCATTAGCATCTGATTTGCGGCTTCAGTTTGCCTGTTTCATGACTGATGGTGTGTGTTAGCATGTTTGTGCTTTTACTGTTCGTGCACCAATAACACTTTATTGTTGTTTTTCTCACTCTGTTTCTTCACTTGTTCTTCTGTTTAAGTGTCTGTTTTTTGTCTTATCTTGTGTCAATTTGTGGCTCTGACTTCTCTGTGTTTGCTAACTGGTTAGCATTCCAGTCCTGATCTGCTGCCCTGCTGTGTGCTGACTGCTCGGCTTAGCTGAGCTGGAACTTTATTCTATTAGACTTTATCTTTCAATAAACAGACAGCAATGACTTCAGCTTTAACCCTGACAGCCTTGCAATGTCCAACTATCATGCCTGGTGAAAGCTAAACAACGTGGAAAGCCAACTACTGTGCTTGGCATTAGCTAACTAGCATAATTGGCAAAACCTAACCAGGATGCTAGAAAAAAGCGGCAAAAAACGTGGAAATTTGCATGCTAACAAAGCCAACTACTATGCTTGGCATTAGCTAACTAGCATGCTTGACAAAGGCTAACCAGGGTGCTAGAAAAAAGCGGCAAAAGCTAATAAGCATGTCTGATAATAGCTAACTGGCCTACTAGGCAAAAGCTAATTAGCATGTCTGATGATAGCTAAATGGCCTGCTAGGTAAAAGCTAACTAGCATGTCTGAAAATAGCTAACTGTCCTGCTAGGTAAAAGCTAACTAGCATGTCTGATAATAGCTAACTGGCCTACTAAACTAAAGCTAATTAGCATGTCTGATAATAGCTAACTGGCCTACTAGGCAAAAGCTAATTAGCATGTCTGATAATACCTAACTGGCCTGCTAGTCAAAAGCTAATTAGCATGTCTGATAATAGCTAACTGGCCTACTAGGAAAAAGCTAACTAGCATGTTGATGATAGCTAACTGGCCTACTAAACTAAAGCTAATTAGCATGTCTGATAATAGCTAACTGGCCTACTAGGCAAAAGCTAATTAGCATGTCTGATAATAGCTAACTGGCCTACTAGGCAAAAGCTAATTAGCATGTCTGATAATAGCTAACTGGCCTACTAGGCAAAAGCTAATTAGCATGTCTGATAATAGCTAACTGGCCTACTAGGCAAAAGCTAATTAGCATGTCTGATAATAGCTAACTGGCCTACTAGGAAAAAGCTAACTAGCATGTCTGATAATAGCTAACTGGCCTGCTAGAAACAAGCTAACTAGCATGTTGATGATAGCTAACTGGCCTGCTAGGTAAAAGCTAACTAGCATGTCTGATAATAGCTAACTGTCCTGCTAGGTAAAAGCTAACTAGCATGTTGATGATAGCTAACTGGCCTACTAGGCAAAGGCTAATTAGCATGTCTAATAATAGCTAACTGGCCTACTAAACAAAAGCCAATTAGCATGTCTGATAATAGCTAACTGGCCTACTAGGCAAAAGCTAATTAGCATGCCTCCAAAAGAATACCAGCAAGACAGGCGGTATCTAACTAGCATGCTAATCTAACTATGCCTGCCATTGGCTGCCACTGAATGACGTCATGTATTTGGAGCTCACCAACTTCCTGTCATTTTGACACTCTAATCAGGGCCACGAATGGGTAGAAAACTCAAGATGAATGTAAAAACGAATGTAAAATGGATGCAAAAAAAGAAAAGAAGACATTTGCTCATGTTCTAATCCTAACCAATGCCTGTGTGATGAATTTTAGAATTTTTGAGTTTTAGAACAAGAGCAAAGCTCCACGTCTGAGGTGAATGAGCATCATAGAGACAGACTGATATATTTATTTTCTTTCTTCACCTGACAGGTTGATCCGTTTCTGAGCCGGTCTGGTATCGAGTGTGTAGGTTTGAGTAATGACACCGAAAGCTCAACACATTTACTCGACTAGAAACACATCTGACCATTCTCGGACCTGTGGCTTCTCAGTTGTTGGGTTTTAAGTCTCTGTAATCGGTCACTATTATTTATTAGTTAATATTGAGGCTTTTTTGACTAAAACAGAATTGTTGTGGCCTTGTATGGCCCCGGGGCCACATGCTGGTCTCTTTAGTTGACTTTGACGGCCTTTGTAAAATTAATTGGATTTTAGTAAAACATATTTTTTACTTTCACCACATGCATCGGCTAAATCTGCATTGCTTTCAAGCCTGCAGGGCCTTTTGAAATGGTTTGCAACTTCCTGTGGATTTTTCCTTCTGACAGGAAGTGGTTTTTCAGGCACAAAAATTGCAAGCTGAATTTGTTAACAATCCTAAAGTAATGATATTGTTAATAATTAGTTGATATGTTTTTGGAATGGTTGATGCACTTATATAGGTTTATTGATAATCTGATAAGAAATTGTCCTGAACTGAGTCAAATTGCTTAAAACTGTGAAACGTTTAAAAAATGGCTTGTTGTAAAAGGCAATTTATTGCAAATTCATTCAATTTGATCGATTTTGTCGACTTTGAATGTAACAAACAACAAAAGAATTTTTAATTGTTATAACAAGTTTACATCATTACAGTATTTAAGAATTACAATATACTGTGAATTACATATTTACCATTTGGATTCTATATTCCACATTCTTTTATAGACAGTTTGCTTGTTAATTATTTATATATTTGTTTTGTTTCCGCATTTGTTTCATCGATCAAGTCACATGTCTACTTTTTTACATTTACATTTCAGGTTTACTCATGCTACTAAATCTTGTAGTATAAAGTATATTGTGTTGTATAAAATAATGTACAATATTAGACAACTTCCCTATTTTACTGTTTACATAGTTTACACTGTCACACGGTTATATGTAATAGTTCGGTTCTTAAAATAATTTGTATATTAAAACAAGTCCTTGCCTGCTTTGGCATATGCATAAGAAGTAAATCACATCATAAGAGGTAAATCATTTTCTAAAGTAGTTTATTTCTCACATAATTTAAGATAAGTGCATAATTTAATTCACACTATATGTTGTGTTTTTATTTTACAGTACCAGTATTAATACTCATTGCTGCGATTATAAATATATATAAATATATATATATTAAAAAGTAATATTTTTTAATAATTAATAATTTACAACTTATAATGAACAAACATGAAATTGTTGCAAATTTGGCTTTTTTTGGGTAATAATGAATTTCCATGTGTACTTCATACTTGGGACTTGGAGCTCGAAATTCCAGTGTCGGATCATATTTATTATTCACTCTTTTACGGTCGAGAGGGATAGAAGCTCCACTTGTGACTTTCAGAACCAAATATGGACGTTTCTCCTCCGCAGGATTTCCCAGGAAAAGCATAAATGGACAAAGCGTTCTTGTTGTTTTTTCCAGGAGGCACCTTGGGTCGTTTTCCGGACATGGAAAATGTGTTAGTCTGCAGGCAGAAACCCAGGCAGCGATGTTAGGCGACTTTAGGGAGCGTGGATCTTTCTGTTGCTGTTCTGTTTTTACGCCAGGAACATGAATGTATAATAGACGAAGCCTAGTCTTACTTCCCATTTTCCTTTCCGAGGAACCAAAGCGATGCCATATTGCATGTGTGATTTATTAATGTGGAGGAGATAAAGATCCGTTCACTGCAGGGTTTGTTCTGGAACGCCAGTGTTTCTGTTGTGGGAGATGTGAAGAAACTCCAGAAATAGATCTTCTCATCCACCAGAACGATGAAGCGTCGGTTATGCGTTCGCTCTTTTCTGCTGAGCTGACTTACAAATGTTATATTTTTTTTCAAGGCGTAAAACGAAACAATTAAAATGAATTAAAAATGTAAATAATTAAGCAGACTAACAGTCTGTTTGATCATTTTTTTTTAATTCACTGTGTATGTAATCGATTGTTCCATGTTCAAATGTTTCCTCAAAAATGAGACTTTGCAGCAAAAATGTATAAAATGATAATAAACTATATAGTAGTATATAATAACAAAATATACTTTTCTTCTTTGTCTCTTGACTATTTTCCTTTCTTTTTAAATAATAAACAACAATTTTGCAACACGTGTCATTTAATAATAATGAAATAAAAATACACATACATAAATTATTCATTGTAGGTCCAAATGTTAAATAATATGTAAGAAAGTGTAACTTTTGGGAGATTTATGCTGCTGTTCATTATTGGATTATAGAAATATAGCAGCTTTTTTGAGAAAATTGCGCCCCTTCTCTCGTTTACGGAATGGTATATTTTGTCTCAAAAGTGCAGTGATTCTGACAGAGAAAGATCATCGGTAAATAATAACCTCCTTGATTTTTCAGGCACAAAAAAAAAAAAGTGAAACTTAAAAGAAACGTTTCTGGTTCAATTACGTTAAAATTCTCTTAAAAATGTTTTTTTTTATTTAACAAACCTAACTTGTGACTAATTTTGATATTACTTGAAAATATATATAACAAAAAGCCGACTCTAGTATTTAGGACTTCATTTCCCAAGATCCTTTGCTCTCCAGTCAGACTCGGCACATGTGCAGAGCAATTGTTTCAAGCTCAGGGCTGTTTCAAGATCTCTGTTTATCCGACGCCGTATCAGTTAAAGAAAAAAAATCTGTATTACCATTTTTTTTTTGCAAAGTCAGAAGAAATTTTCTCCATTTTACTCCCTGGCAGGTTAAACCACTTTTTTCTATTTATTATGGCACTTTGATTGCTAGTCAGAGTTGTGGAGTTGCTCTTTGTATTCGTAACAAATTCAGTTTATGCTGTATGTTTAACAATGTTACAGTATTTGCACTTGTACATGAAATATTATTTTATTGCCTTTGATAATCTACTATGATTTTTCCTTACTGACACTTTCTGAACAAAGGAAATCAGACGTAATGCAGACAAAACTGCCAAAACACTTTTAAATTACTCCAGCATTTTAACACTGGGTGCAGTTACTCAGGCCCAACACAAAATGTTTTACACGGGGCCCGACACTGCTAGTCTCTATAAACAGCCGCTCTCTCACAAATGTCTTCCATAGATCGGGCGAGTTATTTACTCCAATAGCCAGTTGTCTCTCTGCGGTTGCTCATCTTTGTGCTAAGCTTATTTTACACTTCAGTGGATCTGCGTCCTGCCAGTCGCCTTTTCATTCGGCTCGACTGCCAACACCGGGATTAAGACTTAAGGCCCTTCAACTCGCTCTCTTGAAATGTTCCTCGCATTGTTTATTGTAGCTACTGAGGTTCTAGTGGCTAAATGTTGACCCACTGTCAGCTAGCGTGCATTAGCTACATGCTAACAGTCATTGTTGGGAGTTAAGTAACAACAATAATAATAATATATTAGTTTAGTGTATTAGGGTGTTAAGTAACAATAATACATTTGTTTAGTATTAGTAGTAAGAATTATAATAATATATTCATTTTTGCCGTAATGTAGTAGTGTAATGCATCACTAATTGCATTTTTAGGAAGTAACACTTGCGTTACATCAAACATTTCAATTCATTCCCTCAAGACATTAAATCAAAAATTTTATATTACCTGTTCGTGAAAAGTCACGAATGTCATTGGTCTTTCGCTGGAGGATTGTTGTATTTTGTAACGGTCCGCAGCTATTGGCTCCGCCTACTTCACTGTAGTTTGATAAACATGGCAGGCTAAAGTACACTGGCGGGATGGTCTTATGCGCATTATTTCAGTTTTGTAAGACAAGGACAAGAACATGTAGTGAAGTGCAACCTCTGTGTAAACGCAAAATAATTATTGACATCAAAAATAGTTTTTTTTTTTAATAATTTAACAATAAATTATAAACTATGTTGTTAGTGGTAGCTTGGATAGGCCACAGTCATAGGCTACATAATATCACCTACTACTGGATGTAAAATGAAATACAAGTAAAAAGTACATTTTGTTATTTTAAACACTTGTTGGTGTTTTTTTGTTTTGTTTGGTAGTTATTTTGGTGAACGTAACTTAAAAGTAATACAGAAGTAATGTAACAATACAATTCTGAGACAGTAAAATTATAATGTAACAAATTACTTTATACACACAGTAACAAGTACTGAGTAATGTATTACAATTTTGAAGTAACTTGCACAGCACTGCTAACGGTGAAGAGTTAGCATGCTCATTCCCAGAGGTGTAAAATACTTGAGTACACTTTTGTAACTATTGTAAATGTTTTTCTACTTATTAGTATTTTTGGCTACTTTGTACTTGTGCTGAGCATCAAAAACATAAGCAACTTTTAAATTCACGCAGTCCAAATAAATTCACGCAATACAATATCAAGTACAAGTACTATTACAAGTACAAATACTATGTTCAGCGTTTCAATGTATAAATGTGTTTTTTTTTTCGTTTCTTTAAGCGTTCGTTGTATTTTTTATTTATTTATTTATTTTTTAGAATCGATTGTATTATACATATTATATACTTACTCAAGTACTTGACACCTCCTGCTCATCCCCCCTTTTCCTCATTAGTTAGGCTGTATTTTTCAGCTCTCCTGAAGCTTCAGGTGGTTTAAGAAGTCTTCTCTGGTCTCCGTGTGTTCCACAGAGGTGCTGGAGGG
This sequence comes from Paedocypris sp. Pulau Singkep, assembly GCA_017309775.1. NCBI lineage: Eukaryota > Metazoa > Chordata > Actinopteri > Cypriniformes > Paedocypris > Paedocypris sp. Pulau Singkep. The sequence continues at coordinate 1,050,850 of MU204210.1, forward strand.
GAAGACCGCCATGCTGCTGGGAATGAGCCAATGGAATTCCAATGACATTGCTGAGCAGATAGAAACTCTGGGGCAGATTGAAGCGCAGGGTAGGAGAACCCCCCCCCCCTCTCTCTTCCTCTCTCTCTTTCTGTCTCTTCCCCCCTCTCTCTCTCTCTCTCTCTCTGTCTCTCCGTTTCACTTGCACCCTCTCTTTCTTTCTCTGTCTTTCTCTCTCTCATTCTCTCTCTCTCTGTCTTTCTCTCTCTCTCTCTCTCTTTCTCTCTCTCTCTCTCTCACACTTTCTCTCTCTCTGTCTCTCCATTTCGCTTGCACCCTCTCTTTCTCTCTCTTTCTGTCTCTCCGTTTCACTTGCACCCTCTCTCTCTCTCTCTCTCTCTCTCTCTCTCTCTGTCTCTCCATTTCGCTTGCACCCTCTCTTTCTCTCTCTTTCTGTCTCT
>MU204210.1:1051389-1081337 GCA_017309775.1 Paedocypris sp. Pulau Singkep
TCTCTCTCTCTCTCTCTCTCTCTCTCTCTCTCTCTCTCTCTGTTTCACTTGCACCCTCTCTCTCTCTCTCTCTCTCTCTTACTCCCTTTCTCACTTGTTCATTTTCTCTAAATGTGGCGGTTGTGGTCCAGTGGAGTTGTACTGGTCACTCAGGTGTTGCTGGTTCAAATCCGAAGCTCAGAAGCCCGAACGGCTTAAAGCTTAAAGCTGCCCACTGCTCCGGGTTTGTGTGTGTGTGTGTGTGTGTAGCTTCACTGGATGATTAAATGCAGTGACTAAATGTGATCTTTTTACTCTGTCACTCTCTTTCTCACTCACTCACACTAACTCACTCTCTCACCCACTCACTCACTTCATCACTCACGTATATTAACTCACTCACTCACTTTCTCACTCATGTACACTAACTCACTCACACTCTCACTCGCTCACGAACACTAACTCAGTCACTCACTCATCCACTCACTCACTCACTCACTGTCTCACTCACACTAATCACTCACTTCCACTCACTCACTCACACTTACTCACTGTCTCACTCATACTGTTCACTTCACTGTGTGTATGTGCAACTTCGATATTCGATTAACAATCTCACTCACTTTACTTTACTTTACTTTACGTCACTCACTCTCACTCACCCACGCACTAATTCATGCACACTAACTAACTAACTAACTAACTCACTCACTCACTCACTCACACTAATTCACTGTCTCATTCAATCACTCACTTACACTTACTCACGCACATTCACTCAGTCACTCACTTCAACAAACTCACTCACTCACACACTCACTCACACACACTAACTCACTCAGTCACTCACTCATTCAAATACACTAACTAACTGTCATGCTTATTCACTCACTCACATTCACTCAAATATACTAACTCACTCACTCCCACTTACTCACTCACACTCCCTCACTAACTCAAACACACACACACACACTAACTCACTCACCCAGCCACTCACTCACTCAGTCACTCACTCTCTGGAAGCTGTACCTAATATTTTAATGCATATTTCCAGCAATCGTTCCGAGATGCAGAGCTCAATTTCTCATGGTCGGATCTTCCTCTTTCTCTTACCATACAAATCACTGTAGCCAACACTTGATTCATCACTGTGACCAAAATTCTTCAGTCTAGCTAAAAAGCAAAGACTCTTTTAAACCGCCTTTGCTAATGCATCTCATTACGTTAACGCCAAGTCCAACCTGAACAAATCTCTCCATTTCATTCCAGCATGAAAGCAGGTAAAACAGATGCCTGGCTTCATTAAACTGCATCTAGGCTGGCGCTATTGATTTTTTTTTGCTACTCAGATCTATTTTCATAATGGTAGAGATGACTAACATGGTTTGGTGGAGAAAACATCAGCGCTCTTTGCTTTTCGATTTTAGGAAGCGCGGTGTGCTAACACAAGTTTGCACACCCATCCAAATTGTGCTTCAATATTAACCAGCTAATTATGATCATATGAAACCTTGATGATATTCCAAGAGTTCTTCAATAACTCTTTGGCGATATTTGCTTTTGATTTTATTGAGCAACTTACACATTAGCTGTAAGCTTGCTAGCATTTAAAGTTCAGTTCCTCAATGTGCAATATTGCCAACAAGAGGACAATGAAAATCATTACACGACACTGCACCATAAAACGTGTGTAGAACATTCACATCGATGGAATTGGATAACTCAACTAGAATATGTGTTTTGGATTCACACACATTCACACTCTCACTCACCAACTTTACAAATTCCCCAAAATCTCCTGAATACGATTTTTTTGGATGGTGGTTGGAACCGATTGCACAACAAACTATGTATGAAACTAGGTATGAAGTTTCTTTGAATGACTCGCATGATTCACGTTTGACTAGTTTTGCGCCGGATGTCCTTCCTGACGCAACCCTCTCTATTTAGCCGGGCTTGGGACAGGCACAGAAGCCCTGGCTTGCAACCCCTGTGGCTAGATTAAGAAAAGTAGATGTCATGTAATGTAAAAATCTAATGTGTGTATGTATTGTGTAAACTATCAGTATTGGAATAATTGAATAAATATTCTAATATAAAAACTGCACACAATTTCATAACATTATATATGTATGATAACATTATATAAATCTCTATCTTAATGCTTTCTTCGTCGTACTCCCATCTTCTGAAAGAGTACAAGGCGGCGTTTTTCTAAGCAGTCAGAATATTCTGTTGCTTTATGGGGGGGGGGGGGTCATATAAAAGAGGAGTTTCCTCAGGGACAGCTGGTGAATTATTGCATGTGTCCAAATCAAATTTATGAATAATATTTCTCTCCGCTTGATTTGTCACCAAGGCAAATTCCAATTACGAAGCAATTACGTATCGATTTACTTTTCCATATTGCGTGAAGCCAAAATCCGAGGTTTGTCATATTGGCAGTGATGATATTAGGCTTTGAAAACGGAAAATGGTCTTTTTCCTGAGAATGCCACTTTTGCTCAAGACACTTCACCCACCAGCTCTATTATTCATGTGACCTTTCCTGTTTTTCCTGCATGTGGGATATGATGGGAATTCTAGATAACTGCGGTGGTTGTAGAGTTAAGCCGATGTGACAGAACCATTACAGTTGCTCAGAATGAGGCATGTGTTATTTCGTTTTAGAATGATCGTTCCTTTATTTTGGCCTCCTGCTGTGAGTCGGATTATGAATGGTCTGAAATTAATAGCAATCACTGTGCCAAGAAATTGAATACTTCTAAGACTCTCTGTCATTCTCTAGCACTTTCTTTGCGTCCCCTCTCTATCGCTCTTCTATTTGTTCTATCACTTCCTTCATATATTTTTATTCCTTCTCATTCTTTTGTCTCTCTTACCCGCTGTCTCTAACTCTCCCTCCTTTTGTCAAATTTTCTCTCGTCCAACTTCTTCTATTAATTTGAATTTTCCGTGAATGTTTATTCTCTCAGTCTCTCTATATCCTTACCTCATTTTCTTTCACTCACATTTGTCTCCATTTCGATCACCCCCGTATTTGAGATTCAGCAACATAAACATCAGCCTTTTGAGTAGCAATTTCTAGTTACATTTCAAATTAAACAGTACAACAGGGCAATACAAAGGACAAAGAGGCAGGAAAGGGTTAAGACGGGCAAGGTTTGGAATGGAGAAAACCCGACTTGGATGAATATCAACAGAAAACAAGGAGAATGAACACTGGTTAATGTCACAAAGAGCAAAGAAATACTTCACTTTGAGGAGACATTCTTCTTAAGGTCTTCTTAAATAGAGAAAGCGAGAGAGGGCGGTGGGGGTGAGAGAGAGAATGAGAGCCAGCTGGAGATTAATTAGGCCATATGCTTTCTGGGAAGTGTAGTATGAAGAACTCACAACTCTGGGGTGACTGTATGTCCTGGGTGGACCATCTCATTAGTGTCCGAGCTCCCTTTCAACCCCTGTTGGCGACTTCTGGGTGGAGGACAGTTTTTCACGGAGGTTGAAAGTCTGTTTAGATGGTGTGTGTAGAATTCTGTTGCAGGTTTGTGATCTGGGAGATGTTCCTTATAGTAATAAGGGTCTTGGTCATAGATCTTAGTCCAAAAGTTGTTGCGTTTGAAACACACCTTGTCTAGAATTCATAATCTTGTGTACCTTGTAGGGGTAGGACGAGACACTTTTCCCACGAGACGAGACGAGACACTAGGCTCACGAGATCGAGACGAGACGAGATTTAGATTTTGTTTTAAATAAAAAAAAAATCTTTGACAAATAATATAAGGAGAGCAAGATTTTATCTGTATTTTATTTAACTAAAACATTCAACCCTGTTGATGCATTTCACTTTCTATTTTCATCAATTGCATGCAGTGATAACCAAATAACCAACATAATATTGATCATATGCGAATATGAAAATATGATGCCATAAATTGCCAGGCAAGTAATTTCACAAAATTTTTTTTTTAACTGTCAATAGTATAAAAACCCATTAAGCTCAGTCATTAAACAATATTTATAGACAAATACAAGTCTTCCAGTAACTTGCAAAAAAGGGTAGAATCATTTTGACATCAAGTTCAACTCAACATCAATGTACTTCATTATGATTAAATGTTTATTATTATTATTCAATTATTCAATTACATGTTGCAATGCAGCATATTATACAATGCATAACACAACATGTAGAATAAAAACCATATTTATTGAAAGTGTCCAGTCAATTATTGTCTAAAACAACGGGTCTTGTTCAGGACGTGAGGTTCTTTCCCTTCACGATGTCGCTGGTGAGACTCACATCATCTGAATGAGTTTTACTGCAGTAATCAGCTGCTTTTCTCTCATATTTCTGCTGTACTGCAGCGAGAGTGAATCGTTTGGATAGTAATGTAATACACGTGTATAAGACACATTAGATTCAACTCAAATGTGCAACTAATGACTGTTTGAAAGAATCGGTTTATTTTACAAACACACTTTATTAAAGTTCATTCACAAACGATTAACAAGTTTAACTCCTTTGCTCTATCATCACAAACGATCTAGTACTGGTGAGTCTGACCTGTCGCGGGGGCGGGGCAATGGCGGAGATCCGCGCTCACTCAGCGGGAGGAGTTACTCAGTTATTCAGTCCGCGATTATATTGAAACGCGAGCGCAAGGATCCGCGCATGCCGGCGCGAACATCGGGACGCTCGCGCACGAATCCTATAAAAATGTTTGATTCCACACACTGTAAAAAAGATGGCGGCAAATTCTCGCGATATCACGAGATCCAATCGCATCTCGCGAGAAGCATCTGATCTCGCTCGTCACACCCCTAGTACCTTGTAAATCTCATTTCCCTCTATTGTGATGAGGGGGTGTCATTGTGGTGGTGTACCCTCTTCTCTTCTCAGTACTCTTGCGGTCTTTAGTGGAGAGACAGGTGGTATGGAAAGTACTTGTTACGGTGTAATGAAATGGAAAATTCTGGCGGACCATTACTGGCACACTTATCTGGAATGGGAGTCTTGAAAGAGCCAACAAAAGCTGGGGTTAAGTGTCTTGCACTCGCTTTTGGCAGAGATCCTTGGTAGACCAGATCCCATGGGTGACACGGGCTGTGTCTTCACACTGGAATGTTTCTTCATTGTCGGATTGTTTATTGTAGAAGAGTGGGAGCTGTGTTCTAAGTTTCCTCGTTCCTGTCAGTCTGTAAATTTGCGTAGATCTGAAGCTCCTAGACTAGGTGGAGCACATGAGATGGCAGTCAATCCAGTCGCAGCGTTGCACATCTAATTTGGCCCACATGACAAATTTGTTTCGGTTCTGCTGTTTGTGGTGGCACTAGGAGCGTACACATCGAGCGGGTTCTTGCTTTGGGTTAGGTCTTTCTTCTTGACCCTTAGCTTGAGGGTGACAGAAAAACTAAACTGAGAAAGGAAAAAGGCATACCTGATCTCTCTATGATTTAGTCCCTTCTCTGTATGCAGATATTCTAGGTTACAAAGGTTTGTAAGACAAATAATTATGTGCAGTGTGCCACTTCAAGCATCTCAGGAGTAGAACTTTGTTTGCTGGAACAGCTCTGATGTCTATTTTTGAGGCATCGATCTCCACACTAAGGGCTGAGGAGGATTATGTTCTTGCTCGAGGTAGTTGTACATGCCTCTGAGAGGGACTTCGTGAGAGCCAGCTGTAGATCGGTCAGGTCATGTGCTTTCTGGGAAGTGCATTATGAAGAATTCACAACTCATGGGATATATCCTATGATCTTACTCCTAACTTTCTGTTTCTTTTGCTTTTTCTTCCTTTACTATTTTACCCTTCTCCTTTATGTCACCCTCTCTTTCTCCATTACACTCTCTACATCTCTTTTTTGCCACACTGCTGATACACTTTTGATATCCTGCTTTCACTTCCCCCCTTGCTCTTTTCTCCTCTTCACTCTTTCTCTGCCTCTTTCTTCTGTCCTCTTTCTGTATCCTTCCCTTGCCCCCACCTCTTTTCTTACTTTTTTTCTTTATATTTTCTTTCTGTCTTATCTAACTTTCTCAACCTTTCTCCATGTTTTTCTCTCCCTTTATTGCATCCTATGTTTATTTCTCTCTCTCTCTCTCTCTCTCTCTCTCTCTCTCTCTCTCTCTCTCTCTCTCTCTCTCTTTCTCTCTCTCTCTTTCTCTCTCTCTCTATCCCTATTTCCCATCTATGTCATTTTTCTTCTCTACCTCAAAATGTTTGTCTATATTTTCTCATGCTCTTAATTCTTGTCTTCTCTTCTCTCCTCTCCTCTCCTCTCCTCTCCTCTCCTCTCCTCTCCTCTTCTCTTCTCTTCTCTTCTCTTCTCTTCTCTTCTCTTCTCTTCTCTTCTCTTCTCTCCTCTCCTCTCCTCTCCTCTCCTCTCCTCTCCTCTTCTCTTCTCTTCTCTTCTCTTCCTGTTTGATCTTTAGTAAGCTGCATTCAGATGCTCTTGTGTTTCTGACCTTGTTGCAGTCGTGCAGAGTGAAGTATCAGTGTGTTTGTAATGGTGGATGTGTTGACTGGAGGAAGATCTGTATGCTCTTGTTTGTTCCTGACCGCCTGCGGCGTCTTCACCTTAAGAGTCCCAGTGAGCTCAGACGTTTGTTCCATTACTCGTGGAGCTGCTCTCCACATGAAGACTGATCCAGCGTCGCATCTTATTTCTAAGCACTTCAGTCATTGTCGTCTAGCTTGTGTTAAAGGAAATGAAACCGTTATAAAGTCAATGATGTAAAGCCTTTAAACATGAGAGCACTTGTGTGACAAATGACAGGTCGCTTGCGGTCTTTTCTTTAACAAAACATGTTTAAAGACTAAAATTGTGGGATTTTTTTCTTGTTATATAAGGAATCTCTCTCTCTTTCTCTCTTTGTCTCTCTCTCTCCACCTTATCATTCTATCTTGTCTTAGTTGGAAGACCACAAAAAGAAAATCAATTCTTGACTTTCTAGAGATGTCATTGATTAGCCTTTATATTCCATTGATTTGATTGCAAACCATGTGTAAACCTCAGTATTTAAGTTCCTGCACAAAGCAGTGGCATAATTTAAACTAATGCTAATTGTACTTCATCTGATTCCGATAATGATCCTATCAATCAATATAATAGAGTCTCATAATGACGTTTAGGAGACGCTAAAGGTAAAACTCTCATCAGCCTCTGAACCAGAGGAGCTGTGACGGTTCCGTGAGATTTTTGCGGATCTGATTAGAGTCAAACGCAGGACGGGGATTGAAAACCACTTGAGACACGTTTCTGGAAGCAAGTTCACCCTCATGCTGGAGGTGGTTGTGTAGCTCATTTATTCCTTATTTGTATTTTGCTCTTTCGGATAATTACTTTTCATTCAATTGCACTGCTTAATCATCTCTATTAAATGCGGATTGACTGGGTGAAGCCGCTGTGTGGGCCATGATTGGAACATCGGAAGCATCAATGAACGTTTGTATGATCTTCTTGTTCTGTAAAACCATTCCTTTACTAGTCGGTCGTGTTCTGAAAAGGGATTGTGATTATGCAACGTAAAAAGAATTATATTTTTGCATGTGTGTCGTTTGCTGGACGTTCCATGGCGTTGAAATTGATTGTATTGCGTCATAATGAGGACGAACAATTCAAATGTTGTGTTCAAGGCACGAGAATGGTTTGGAGATCTTCTTGCGTGCGTTTCCTCCGGGTCTCAGGATTCCTCCCAAAGCTCTAAATCATGCGTCCAGGAGAATGAAGTCTGTATATTGCCCATGAGTGGGATTTTATTTGTCTGTATTTTCCTGTCTGTGATTGGTCCGACACCAATCTAGAGTGTCTTCTGCATTCAGACCCAGAGTTTTTACAAAATGAAAGTGACAAAATCATCAATCAAAATGAATGATTTATCACATTTTCCATTATACGTCTTGCTTCAGTGAATTCAAAATTATTTATAAATACATTTAAAACTAAATCTCTGATAAATGCAATATTGTAGATTATTTCGCCATGCCTTTGGGGAACAAAATATTTGCACAATAATGATTGAATTGCTGCTTCTTTTTTTTTTAGTTATTTACTTCTAAAAACCATTGTGACTGTTACGTATCTGCAATATGAGTTACTCTAATTTTTTCACGTTCGAATTCCAGTCTGGTAATCCAGTGTCCTTGACCAAGACCCCTACATGCCCCCCAATACCACCTCTTAAGGCTTCCCACTGCTCCTGGTTTTTGTGTGTTCACCTCACTGGATGGATTTAATGCAGAGCAAAGTTTTGATATGGTCCCGAGTTGTCATATTAACAAACTCACTTTAATTTCACTTTAAACACACACCGAAAAGACAACTGTTGACCAACTGATAAACATATAGGACTTTGACACCCTAAAACCACAAGTGCAACAAAAAAATTCATTGAACTTTCAAATGTGAAAATCAGTGGACAAATTATAATCGACATTTTGAAATATTCACGTAAATATAAGTGCACATTTCTTTAAATAATGGTTCTGAGGAAGACATGATTATACGGTTTTATTAGCTCAATAACAGAAGGAAAAAAAACATTAGTCACACCACGACACTTATCGGGGACAAAATAACACTGGAAGAAGTTAGATTAAACGGCAATTATTGATATTTGCACAGACAGACCAAACTGCATCCGGTAGATCCACGCTAATGGCTAGCGCCTGAAAACGAGCAAAAAGAGAACAGTTCAAAAGGAAGAACACCAGAGTCAAAAACAATCTAATTGCTCTGTCTATTACACGGAGAAAAACAATATTGCTCTGATATTTACGTCTGATAAAAACTTCTGCTTTAGTCTGGAAAAGAATTATGGGTGGTGTAGTTCCAATCACTAAAATAGATAATTTTGTATTATTTTACAAAGTAAAACGACATTGAAGTTATACGAGTCACAAGTTATGCTATTTAAATAAAGAAAAAATAGTATTTTAAAGAGAAAATGTGGCCAGAAATTCGTTTTTTTTTTTTTTTTTTTTTTTTTTGGAATTTTAATTTTGTGCCTGAAAAATCATGTTCTATCTATGTGTGACTACAGTGAAGTGCAGGTTGTCAATGAAAATTCGATCTATTGGTCTGATCCTCGTCGTTTGGTTCGACCAGAGACGTATCGTTTCCTTTCCCACAATCCTCGAAATGTAAATCCCATTCCCCGTGTTGTGTCGACACAACTTAGTCCGAGTGCAATCCAGATTCTGATTAGACCTTTCGCTCGGATTGAATAAATTAGACTGGAAGAGTAATTAATGTAGAAAGCAGCCTCTGGCGTCTGATCAAATGTTGTGCGTTATCTTCTGGGTGTATCTGAGGGTCCGGGGCTGACAGCATCACGTCGCAGCTGTTTCCGTGCCAGACGCTCAAAACAAACCTCATCTGTATTCACCTCCACGCCAGCCCCTGCCGAGACGCTTCTTAACATATGCCTCTAGTAGGCACAATCTCTCTCACACCCTAATTCCCATTTAATTACTTTTTGGTTCCTTTTCTTCCTCCATTTAACTGGCGAATGCCCCGAGCAGGGCAAACTGAAGAGACAAAGCTCGGGATGATAAGATGTCTAGGAGAAAAGCGCAAAAAAAGGATCATAATGAGGCAGTGACGCTTGTATGCAAATCCCAGTTCTGAAAGAGACTTACACCTGGAAGATCAGAGTGGTAAAAAAAAATGATCCAAAATTCAAACATTCGCAATTATCCCCAAACCACAAAAGTAACGTCAGATCAAACTTGAGCTTGTTTGAATAGCACAAAGTAAATCAGCTCATTAGAAGTAGCTTTCAGAATAAGAAATCCGACAACAAAAAATATGAATTATTAAGTATATACGGCAAACAACTACGTACAAAGATGTCTTTAATTTAGTACGTTCTGTTAACTTGAACAGTTCTGTTGACTCTTAGGTCTTCTCTAGTGGTATCAAGGAAATGAGCTGTAGAAATATCATTGTGTCATTTATAACAGGAAATTATTCATAACAGGAAACAGCCAAACAATCAGCGTTTGTTTGTCTAGCCTTGTGATTGGTTGTTTACCTCACTGCAAAAAATAGTCTTGAGAAGCTAAAAAATCTTGAAATTAGTCAACAAGTCTTGTTATTTTTTTCTTACAAGATAAAGTAACCATGTCAGGAATAAGAGTGAGAGATTAAAGTGATCTTAGTAATTTCATTTCAAGAAAATAGGACTTGAATTTTCCTGCTTGGAAAAAGAAATTTAAATTTTGATGATATTTTACACTAAGTCAACTTCAAAGTAGACATGTTTTAAAACAGAACTTCCTGAAACTAAAACCTCAAGTGAAATCTTATTTTATGAACAATGTTTCCCAATTTATGAAACTAGCTACTTTTTTTCTATTAAAGCCAATGAGAACAAGAACTGAAGTGCTGAAACAAATCTACCGTGTAACAAGTTTTTTTTTGTCTTGTTTCAAGCGTCTTACCAAGTAAAATTTTCTCACCTCATTGGCAGATAATTTTACTTGATTCTATTTTTTTTTACTCATTTTGTTTGTTCTTTTCTTTTTTTTCACATGGATTTTTTTCAGTGGTCTTCACTTTTCGTTCCCTACCTGTTATTGGCTCCCAGCTTCCCACAACCATTGTGTTTTCCGACATCATGGCACACATATAAAATGACACTGGAACGTTTTTGCAATATGATCGCACTCATTGTCTGTTTTCTTTCTGCCTAGTGTTGGACGTTGGGTTTTCTTGCTAAAACACACACAGCCAGAATAAAAGAGCCGAATTTGTTTTATTACAAGAATGAGTATTGTGTTGTAAGGTAGATAAGTGTCAGGAAGGTGATTTTGAAGAGAAGGAGACATCAGACCTGAATTCATCAGTCTCCTCACTTGTCCAACAGCACACGTGCTAGAAAACATGCAGACGAGAATACAGATGTCTTCCACCATTGGGTTGTAATATTTCGGGCCATATTTCTAAGACGGTTAGGTCAGGATGCTGAGAGCATTTCCGACAGGTCGTTGTCCATGACAAATCAGAAGTGAAGCTTGAAACAGATTTCTTTTTTGCATTTAGCACCTGGTGCGGCCGGTTGTGATCCGGCTAAGCAGATGGTCTGAAAAGCCTGTTCCGCTCTTCATGAATTTGCAATCTTCCTATTAAAGCTGAGCAGTATATAAAAATGTCTGATAAAATTATGGAAATTACTGGTGAAAAATCTGTTAATAAACCTCTTTTAGACGTCCTAGTTAGATGTCTAAAAAAGCAGGTTAGTGTTAGCCCTTTTGAAATACTTGTATAACAATGACTATTGTGTAAGGAGGCTAGTAAGTTTTAATATTTTAATAACCAATCACATGTCAGAAACTCAATGGGTCATGTAGACAGTCACGACAGTCAAGGTGATTTAAGTGACTTTTAGGGTGGCTCAGTTGTTTATGCCAGCTGGTGTGAGAATTCCAGAAACTTCCTATTTTCTTGGAAAGTGACACAACCTTCTCTACAGAGAAAATATCCAGTGAGCAGCAGTTTTGTGGAGCAAATGCCTTGTGAATGCCATGATCAGAGAAGAATGGCCAGACTGATAACTAAACTACATGTTACAACCGAGGCACAAAGAAGAGCATCCTGAACACACAACATGGCAAACCTTGAGACTGAAGGTCTCAGCAGCAGAAGACCACACTGGGAGCCACCCCTGTCAGCTAAGAACAGGAAACTGAGGCTTTGCACAAGCTCACCAAAATCGAGCAATAGATGATTCGGAATAGCGTCACTGGTCTGATGAATTTTGATTATTGTTGTGACATTCAGAGAGGGTATTTGGCATCATCAACAACATAAAAGCATGGATCCATCCGGGCTGATGGTGGTGTAAGGGTATAAGAGTGTGTAGGATATTTTCTTGGCACACTTTCAGTCCATAATTACAGTTTGAGCAGCGAGTCAACATCACAGCCAACCTGAGTATTATTACTGGCCATGTCCACCTCTCTATATAGACCACAGTCAGCAGAATAACCCGCCACATCATAAAGTGTGAATCATTTCATCCTGGCTTGTTGAAAATACCATTGTTTTGTGTACTTAAATGGCCTCCACAGTCACTAGATCTCAATCCAATAAAACATATTTGGCGAGTGGTTATTACATCATGGTTGTGCAGGCGACAAATCTGGCAACAACTGCGTTATGCAATTATGTCGATATGGACCAAAATCCATAGTAACGTTCTGTCACAAAAGATCAAGGCTTATATGAAGAAGACTGTACAACCCGGTACTAGTAAGGTGCACCCTTGAAAGTGGCCATTTTTGTGTTTGTGTGTATAGGTGTATTACATATCACCCAGCTCTACATCTCATGCTACTTTGGCACCAGACAGTGAGTCTCCTGCTGACAGTCTTTTGCTGTTTCACGCAGCATCAGTCCCACCGCGTCTCGTGGTGCTTGTCCAATTACACGCAAGTTCTTCTCCACATCCCCAGTCAAGTTTTTTTCTGAATATGTTAAACAGACTCACTTCTTGATGATTGATGGACGCATTTGGAAATTTTTCAATTTGTCTTTCGGAAAACCCCAATTGTGTTGCTTAAATTGCATTTGGGTTTTTCTCGCCGACGTCTGTGTTTTCTCTGTCACAAATTGGGAAATGAAGCCAGAAGGGATAGTGTGAATTTAGCGTTTTTTCCCGGAAAATTGGATTTTCATTTATTGGAGTTTCTCTGCATCTATTTTCTCCCTCCATTTCAGTTTCATGTCTGTTTGGTTTGGTTCCTGTAAAAGGAGTGTGTTTTCTTCAATGTCAATATAAACCTTTCCTTTTTCCTTGAGGGCAGTGTGGATTTGGCAGTGTGGATGTAAAAAACCTGACATGAGCCAGAATGAAAGATCATCACTTTCATAACTTTTAGTGTCCATGTCGAGGAGAGTTCCTTGGTCTTTGATTTCACTCTGCACCAAAGTCAAAGCCACAGATGTTTTATTGTCGCTTCTTGGTGATGGAGCTTATGTTGAGTGACCAGATGAGTTTCTCCGCCAGATGAACATTAACAAATTTGGCGCTTCTGGAGATCCTGGGCTTCGTCAATTTCCAGTGGCGTTCACTCTGATATCATGTAGTCAACCACCATCATGGTGCAAAGTCAAGGCTGTTGGCTTTGCACCAATAGTCAAGTGTTCCACCTCTTCTCTGCACGCTGACTCAGCAAACTTGATGATGATTTGAACTGCGCATTGCTGCAGTCGTCAGTCAGCAGAGTAAATAGTAGTGGACTGAGCACACAGCCCTGTGGAGCTCTATAGTTTCAAATCACAGAATTGTTATTTTGGTCTTTTAATTTATTCCATACTCGGGTATATTTGAATGTGAATAAATCCGTAATTGTGAATAACTATTATTAACTTAACTATCTCCAACCATTCACAGAAAGTCTCAGAGATATATGTACATTCTAACACCAATGACAAAATTGTCCTACTTGCTCAGGTTTCCACCTGAAAACGAAAGCAACATACAACTATTTCTGTTAACTAAACTTGCCTTAAAACAGCATAAGTAAAAATCAGACTGACCATAAATGCTCTGTCTTGATGCTCATAACGACTTCAGACTTCATGACGAAGTCAGTTGGTTCTTTGTAGTGCAATTATTTTATGGTTCTGCTGTTGGGCCTTTCATCTAATTTTATGAAATATCTAAGATGATTTATTCTTTTATTAAGATTTATATCTAAATTATTATTTTTTTCGACCTGAAAAATTCATTCATTATGTATGGTTTAAATGCCCAATTAATTAATCTAATTTGTTACTCTAAATTCATGGCATTTATTGCTGTAAGAACGTGTCTGGCACATTCATGGACAACGTTCCCCACAAACCTCAGAATTCGCTTACACAGAAATCGATTACTAATTCTTTACGAACACGTTAAGTTCCTTGAGGACATATTTTAAACAATCAGTAGCGATTAAGGCTCACACCCTAGAATTCTCTAGTCTCTTGGCTAATGCAAGTTAGGGAAAATCTTGTCTCAAACTAGTACTTAACCACGTCTGGGAGTCCATGCCCATGTCCAAGAAGAGGTAAAGGCACCACCTTGGCTTTCTGATGCTCAGTTTCTTGAAGATCCCAGAGTTTCCAGGTTTTTATACATGGAGCCTCGGGAGCCTCTGTTTGGGTTACTGCCTGTTTTTGAGTCTCCGCCCATATCAGGGGCACCTGGTAAACTTGCTTTTAATTGGCCATGAATTGCCTTGTCTACCCCTCTGCCCGAAGAGTAATTGCCTGTGTGGTTCCGTCTCTGCTTTTGGATGCTTCTTGGAGCTTTCACACTCATTTCAGGAGCCACTTGTTGTCACAAACTCTGGCTCACAGCCGACTGTGACATTTATTATGAAAGCTTCCGTTTTGGTTTAGTTCCAGGTTTTTGCACCGTGATCATTTAGTTCTCAATTTCAGCTGTTATTATTTGTGTAATTAGGTCAGGTATAAAAACACCAGCTCATCACTCTATTGTTTGCCAGATTGTCAGAAGTCTTTCTTCTAGACAGAAGCTGTCATCTAGCCATTTATTTCTGTTTTTTGCTCTGTTTTTTGGATCTTGCTTTGCCTCGTTCATGTTCGTCTTGCCCGGTTTTCGACCATTGCTCTAGTTCTGATTCCGATTTTGCCTAGCTTTTTGGTCCATTCTGCTCTCTGTGTACTGACCTCTGCCTGCCTGACCTCGATTTTGGAATAAATCCTCGATAGACTGTTAACCCTTAGTGGTCATCTTGTTCTTGCTGTGCACTTGGGTCCTTCACCCAGCTCCTGTGACAGTCCACGACACTGGTAGGGGTGGGTTTTTGTAAGCCTTTACTGGCTTTGTAGACTGGGTTCTCGTCAAGTCTACTCTTTCTTTTTCTGTCTCCGTGTGTCCATCTCTCTCACTTTCTTTCTCTTTTTTGTCCGTCTCTCTATGCCTTCTCCACCTACTTTCTCTCTTTCTACTGTCTCTCTTTTACTGTCTCTCTTTTTCTCTGTCTGTCTGTCTTTCTCACTTTCTACTTTCTTTTTCTCTCTCTCTCTCTCTCTCTCTCTCTCTCTCTCTCTCTCTCTCTCTCTCTCTCTCTCTCTCTCTCTCTCTCTCTCTCTCTCTCTCTCTCTCTCTCTCTCTCTCTCTCTCTCTCTCTCTCTCTCTCTCTCTCTCTGGCTTTCTACTCTCTCTTTTTGGTCCATTCTGCTCTCTGTGTACTGACCTCTGCCTGCCTGACCTCGATTTTGGAATAAATCCTCGATAGACTGTTAACCCTTAGTGGGCATCTTGTTCTTGCTGTGCACTTGGGTCCTTCACCCAGCTCCTGTGACAGTCCACGACACTGGTAGGGGTGGGTTTTTGTAAGCCTTTCCTGGCTTTGTAGACTGGGTTCTCGTCAAGTGCAATATTCATGGCATTCAAGTATTGATTGGTTCCCCTAATGTTATAACGCACCCGTTTTCAATTGGACTTTTCTTAGATTCAAACAGTCAGGTTTGGTGTTGCGTACGCCAGCTCTCTGATGTACAGAAGGGCTGTTTGATTGCACAAGCCACGTCTCATCATTTGAGGTGAATTGTTTTGGGCGTCGGGACTGATTTGAGAATCAGACAGGAAGTAGGAAGGAAGTGGCTCTGAGCCTGGAAATGATTTGCAGAGATTGAAGTGCCGAACGCCATCGAGATGCCGCTTTGCTCCCGATCTTCCTCCTGCAGCTGGATGAACAGAGACTTGCCATGTTGGAAAGATTTTCGACATTTTTTTGTTGTTGTTATTTAATAGCTTGTGCTGATTTGGTCGTGATTGAATATGTGATAAGTGTGTGTTGTGTCGTTAAGTGTGTGATTGGGCTGACACATCCGTTTGTTTTGTCTGGTACGTCCAGAGTCTGTTGCTTTGATATCGACTGGCTCTCAGTGATGATATTAAATGTCTCCTAATGATGCATTACACATATTACGAAGTAAATAAATGGATGATCAAATACTTATTGAAAGAAGGACGAGTGTGGGATCAATAATCAAGTGAGATTGTGTTTTATGCGCCAGTGACTATAATCACTCCTCTCTTTCTGTCTCAGTCTCAATCTTTTTTTTTCTCTCTCTCTCTTTCTCTTTCTCTTTTTGTCTTTCACCTTTTGTAACTTTTATTTTGTCACTGCTTTTAACACTCGGACTTCTTCGGAAATCTTTCTCTCATTTGTTTTCGCTAATCTCTTTCTTTTTGCACCTCTTGTTTTTTCACCTCCTTCTTGACCTTCATCTTTCATGACCCCGTTCAACGTCATTTTTCTTTTTTGTTCACTGGCTTTGCTCTCTCTCTCTCTCTCTCTCTCTCTCTACCTTTTTCTCTTTTTTTTCTCGTTCTAATTTTTCCATGTCTCTTTTCTCTCTTTCTTTCTCCCTACCCCTCCTCTCTCTTCTCATTCTCTACTGTTTGCATGTTTTATTTATATTTCCTCCTTTAATTCATAATGAATTTATCTCCTATCGTCATCTCTTCTGTTATTTTTTTTTTCATTTACTGCCTTTCTCTCGTCTCTCTTTTTTCTGTTTATCTCTCTCGCTTTCTACTTTCTTGTCTGTCTCTCTCTCTTTCTCTCACTTACTCTCTTTCTTTCTCTTTCTCTCTCTCACCATCTCTTTGTCTGTTTGTCTCTCTCTCTTTCTACCCTCTGGTCTTTCTACCTCTCCCTCTCTCCATTTCTCTCTTTCTCCCTTTTTTCTCTGCCTCTCTGGCTTTCTACATTCTCACTTTTTACACCTTTTCTTTGTCTGTCCATCTCACTCACTTTCCACTGTGTGGTGTCTCTCGCTCCCGCTTTCTCCCTCTTTTTTTGTTTGTCTCTCTCTGCCTTTCTACTTTCTCACTTTCTACTATCTCTCTTTTTCTGTGTCTGTTTGTCTCTCTCACTTTCTACTCTTTCTCTTTCTGTCTCTGTGTGTCCATCTATCTCACTTTCTTTCTCTTTTTTGTCCGTCTCTCTATGCCTTCTCCACCTACTTTCTCGCTTTCTACTGTCTCTCTTTTTCTCTGTCTGTCTGTCTTTCTCACTTTCTATTTTCTTTTTCTCTCTCTTTTTCTCTCTCCCCCTCTCTGGCTTTCTACTCACACACACACTATGTGTTCTACTTTCTCTCTCTCTATCTCTCTCTCTCTACTTTGTTGTTCTGTCTCTCTCTCTCTCACTCGTTTCTTTCTCTTTCTCTCTCTCTCACTTTATTTGTTCTCTCTGTCTATCTTTACTTTCTCTCTCTGACTCTTCCTTTATCTAACTCTCTCTCTCTCTCTCTCTCTCTCTCTCTCTCTCTCTCTGGCTTTCTACTCTCTCACTCTCGCTCTCCTTCTATCTCTCTCTCACTCTCTCTCTCTCTCTCTCTCACTCTCTCTCACTAACTCACTCTCTCTCTCTCTCTCTCTCTCACTCTCTCTCACTAACTCACTCTCTCTCTCTCACTCTCTCTCTCACTAACTCACTCTCTCTCTCTCTCTGCAGGCTCAGAGAGTATATACCAGGTGAGGAGGCCGAAATGTGTCCCCCAAACCAGCATCGATGGTCTAGAAGAAGAAGCCGAGGTCAGTTCCCTTTGTCTTTTTCATTGATGTCTGCCGCAGTGACGTTTCTTTCTTCTCTTCGCCCGTCTTAAGAAATGCCAGACGCACGTGCTGGTGCTGGTGGTGCACGGGGGAAACATCCTGGACCCGGCGGGTGGAGAGCCTGGAGCTAAAGCGGCCGATGTCAACACTCTGTCCTCGGTGCTGGAGAAAGTGTCCGCAGCTCATTTCCAAGCGGCTGCCCAGCATGTGGTGATGAAGCTGGTGCCGTGCCCGGCGGTGTGTGCCGAGGCCTTCTGCCTCGTGTCCAAGTAAGTCCTCACTGCTGGAACTCCTATAGATCCAGTTAGACTTGTTTACCAAAGGTCACAAGTTCCAATCTCGATCCGGTAGGTTCTGTTCCTGTGTTCTTGAGCAACAAATTGAACTTGTTGTGCTCTACAGGACAAGTGTGTGTGTGTGTGTGTGTGTGTGCGTGTGTGTGTGTGTGTTTACTTCACTGTTTTGATTGGACATACATTCCCACATTCTCATTTTATCCATTTTAGTAAAAATAGAAATTCTGTTTTATTCTTTAATCTAAATATCTTGATTTTTCATTTAATACCGTATATACGCGGATATAAGCAACATTGTCCCCCCCCCCAATTTTAGCCGCTCGCGGGGTGCTTATAATCGCCAATTTTAAATATAGAAATGTAGAAAAATAACACTGGATGAAGTAAGATTAAGCAAACAACAATATCATTAATATTTGAACAGATAGACTATATTGCATACAGTAGATCGCCATGCTAAAGGCTAACGGGCTAGCGCTTGAAACTAGACCAGTTTCGGAACAGAAAACAGTTCAAAACGAAGAACACCAATCTGAGTCAAACACAATCAAATCGCTCTGTCTGCTACACAGAAAAACAATACTGTTCTAATATTTACGTCTAACAAAAACCGAGCTCAGTCAACTTTTTAGAGGAAAGGCTCATGGGAACCAGTGAGCAGCAAAGCATGATGGGAGGTGTAGTTTCGACCGCTAGAATAGATTATTGTTTTATTATTTTAAAGTAAAACAGCATTTAAGTGATACAAGTCACAAGTTAGGTTTGTAAAATAAAGATTATCTAACATAGATAAATAAAGATAAACAAAATTGTTAAATAAAAAAAACAATTTGTATTTTAAAGAGAAAATTAATGTAATTTAGCCAGAAACAAAGAAAGGTCTTTAATCTAATATGTCTAATATTTATACTTTTAGATTAGTTTTTTCTAATATTGTCCAATGTTTCATTTTACATTTGGTTTTAGTTGTAAATGTAAAAAAAAATTAGATTTTACTTCCCAGGTCAATAGGCAGTGTTGTTTATTCATTTATTTATTTACTAGTTTTCATCTTTTATTCATTATACCAGCTGTTTCCTTTTTAGCTTTTACCCTTCTTGTCTTTCTTGATTTACCCTCTCACTCCATGCTTCCTTTAGTTTATTTGTTTTTCATATCCATCCTTTTTTTATCCGAGTTTACACCTCTTTCTTTTCCCACCTTTCGTTCTTTATCTGTCTCTGGTTACCGTTTTGTTGACATTTTTGTTCTATTTTCTTTCTCTTTTTGTATGAACTATCTTTCACCTTGACTTAATCTGTCTTGTTCCGTACTTTCTCTTTTCATCCCTCTTTACTGTTAGTCATTCCTCTGTTTTTCTTTCATTTCTCATCTTTTTTTTTTGTTCATTCCATCTTCCATGTGATTTTACATTTTTCTTTCTTGTCTTCCCAGACTTTTCATATTATCTCTTCTCTCTCTCTCTCTCTCTCTCTCTCTCTCTCTCTCTCTCTCTCTCTCTCTCTTAACATCTTTGCTTGGATTGTTAACATCTTTTTATTCATAGCATTAAATAAACAAAATAATATCGCCAGTAAAGTTTCATTTTTTGAAATTGAATTGTTTTTTTTTTTAATTGAAAATTTTTTTTTTTTTTGAAACTCTGTGCGCTGCCTGTGTTTAGAAAAAGACAGTTTGAGATGAAGAGAAGATAAAGCATTGTTCTGGTTTGTTTGGATGATGGATGGTTGGTTTTATCAGCTTGCTGTGGTTTTACTTTATAAGACTTGACACGAGTACGAGTAGCATCACGGCTTTCTGTGTAAAACAGGAGGAGAATCCATCACTATAGCTTCAGATATCTAATCTGATCCTGTGTGGGAAAAGGCAGGTGGGCGGGATGCTGTGAGTAGCTGGGCTGGGAGGTTCTTCAATCACATGATCACAATCTCAGCTCCGCCCCTACGATTAATAAAACGTGACAATCAGCAGAAGCAGCAATCACCATGATGAACCTGTCCAAGATTAAGTGCTCACGTGTGTACACATGCACGTACATATGGACACACACACACAAACACACACACACACACACACAAAGAAACAAATGCACACACACACACACACACACACACACATACACAGTTTTTTTTTGTATGGAAAGAAGACAGTAGGTTTTATTTTCACATTATTATTCACGGTCGTTAATAACTAATTCAATATTTATGAAATAAAAAAAGTTAAAATCTAAATAATAATCAATAATGACGCGTACGTTTTTTAATGTATTTTTTATTTATATTTAAATTTTTATTTTTATATACAATATTTTAGTGTTACTGTTATTTTTTTCATTCATAGATTTTTTTAATACTTTTATGATTTTTATGTTTTTTTTATGTTCAGTTGCTGCTGAAACCAAAGAATGTTCAAATAAAGAAATGAATAAAGTCATTCATTTTTTCGTTGATTCATTCATTTACTCATTTTTCCATTGATTACAATTTTTTCACATGCTGAAACATCAAATAGTTCAGCATTCCTTTAAACATGCACATTTATTTCTAAATTTACTTAGCATTTCTTGTGGGTGGAGCCACTGTGACACGCTCCTTTGTGATTGGGCATCTTAAACCAATCAGATTAAGCCGTCGAAAAGATACAAGTTAAATTGTTTCAAATTTGATAACAAGTGCGCTAGAGTTCATCTTAAATTTGAGCACTGCGGAGATGTTTTTAGGAACCAGCCCAGAATCCGCATTTTCAATTAAAACCCTCACTCTCTGCAAACAAAACGCTTCCAGATTGATTTTCCTTCAGCAAACCAGTGTGCAAATCAATTCAATGCGTGAATCCAGAAGTAAAACAGAGAACGTGCCCGCCTCAGTCTCATCCCTGACCGGTGATGGCTGCCTCTGCCTGCTTTTTAGGACAGATAAGGAATGGAGAGGAAATTCCTGTTCTCACATACTAGGAAAGTGTGATCTGCATGTACAAACAGTGAAGTGCGTCTGCAGACAGAGAACACACACTCAGGCTCAGACCAGTCCACAGCCTTACGTATCCTACGCATGCTTCGGGATTTGACCTATGGAGAACCGAAACTGCCAAAATCAAATATAAAATGACAAGGGAAATGAATGTACGTATGTATAAATAAATACAGAAACCCATACATAAATAATAAAAATATAAACACTTGGGCTATCAAACGATTAATTATTTTTAACTAGTTAATCGCACTTCCCTGACCAAATTAATCGCGATTAATCGCAATTAAATGACGGAAGCTTGAAATATTGGATATTGAGGTGTAATATGTACAGTTATGTGTATATGTACATGACATATAACTCAACACTAAATAAATAAACACTCGTTTAAATACTGTAAAATAATTTAGCATAATTTTTGTTCAATTTGCAAAGTTGTCTAAATGTTTTATTAACCCTCCGAGGTCAAGTCGCACTTTTTTCAAGATAAAACACACACAAAAAAGTAAATTTTGGTCTTACATATTAGTGTTATCCATCAATAAATACAGTGTTGTTTGTTTATCTAATCCGTATGAATCTAAAGCGGCGGCTTTTGTACAGGGCAAGTTATTTGCAGTTGAAAAGGAACTGTGTCTTTGTCACTCCTGAGAGGGGAAAATAAGGTTAGTGTTACTTAAACACTAAGTGACAGCACCTGAACTCAATGACGTTAACGCGTTAACTTTGACAGCACTAATAAATACATATGTTTATGTTATTACAAGAAATAGAAAATAAATGTTCTTCTGTGTAAATAAATGCAGAATTTTTTTTTATACGCAAAGCATTTCTTAACCATTGCGAAAAAAGTCTATTTGCTACGATTAGACAATAATTAATCTAGATTATTTCCAATATTACAGTGAGATTAATCTAGATTTAAAAAATGTATCTGTGCCCACCATAAATATACGTGTGTGTAAGTGTATATATAAACAACAAAATCCGTTTTTGTTTTTGTAATAATTTGTAGATAATCAGTAAAATAATTTGTAAAATCAGACAACAACACTTACACTTACATTTTTTGCTCATCACAAATTGCATGTGGTGTGTGTGTGTGTGTGTGTGTGTGTGTGTGTGTTTTCACAATAAAGCAGTATTGACGGCCTCACTATGATGGCTTGTAACTGTCGTCTGCGTTATAAATGTATAGATCCTCTTATTTCGTTGGCTTGACTCCAGCCTGAAAAGTCTCTCAGTCAAATGTCACCGATCAATCTCACTTCTAGCATCGAACTCCCGAGTCTTTAAGGTTTTTCTCTTCAGTAATCTCAGCGTTGATCTCTTCACCTACTTGAGATGTTTTTACTTCTTTACATTTATTCGTTTCAATTCGCAGATATTTTTTTGATATTTATTCTAACCCCATTATTAAAGTAATAACCAAAATTAAATAGTTTCCAAGTCAAAATAAATGAACGTTTTCTCAGCTCATGCTCATTCATTGCAGTCATTTGATATCAAATGTCACTCCTGATTGCATCCTGCTGCAAAAAAAACAACAAAATAATGATAAAATAACTAATTTGTTCAATATTTGGAATTATTCATTTTTGTATAATAATTCAGATTTGCTGTATTAGCCTTTTCATGTCAATTAAAATTATGTAGTCATCCTAAATTCATACAAGTTAGCAATTTATTAACATATGGAAACACTGAATTGAGAAGACAAAAACTCCATGTCGGATTTTTGCTTCCGTGCAATTTATGAATGTGCGAATGTGAGATCAGATTTTTAAGGCGTAATGAACTAAATTGACAATTATTACACATACACAAACGTTTTAATAAAAAAAGCAAAAAGCCAGCATAACTTCCGCAAATAGCCCAGTGGGGCAACTAAAACTATAACAAGGTTAGTTAATTATTCTAAGGATTAAAATTTAGATTCAAAGAGGGCGGGGCAACACTAGACCAGCCAGATCTTCAGTCCTATTGGCTTAAAAATAAATCAATGGTGGCTAGATTCTGTTTTGAATGGTTTTGGTAAGTTTTGACAGACATTATTGATAAAAAAAAAATGTATAGTAAAGGGATCAACACATGAATTAAATGATGCTAACTTGGTGACTTTGGTGTCAAATGTGTGAATTTGACTTTGTGCGTATAAAATGGACCCTATTATCGTTTTGGAATCCAAGTGATGCTGTGTTTCAAATAACGAATCATCAGTTAAAAATTAAAATCCTCCCGCTAAAAGTCCATTAGGCGTACCTGGGATTAATAAAGCCTAGATGTGCAATGCAAAAGATGAGAAAATAAAAAAATAAAATGAGAAATGAGAAAAAGATCTTAAATGGAAGTAAATTTAAATGCCAATGGGGTAAGTAAATTTTACTTGGTAAGACGGCTTGAAACACGTCTCTAAACAAGCATCTTTCACTCTTAATTCTAGGATAGTTAATTTATCTTGTTTGAAAAAAAATACGATTTGTTGTCTAGTTTCAAGACTTTTTGGCTTGACAAGAGTGTATTTTTTGCAGTGTAATTCAATGTCAATTTCAAAATTCAATTTTTAGGAGTTCTTGTTTATTTTACAAGTGCCATTTAAAAAGACATCAAAGGGACACAAGACTTAACGAATCTTATTAAGAAGAAAATACTCACCTTTCTATAAAACTCCTCTTGTATTATTTAGACAAATCAAAAGCATAAATCAAAAACAAACCAAAAAAAAAACGTGAGAATTCAGGTTTTCAGATTTAGCAACCATGCTAGCTTTAAGATTCCATATTAGCATCTTTCCAGCACGCGCAAGATTAAATCATAACAATCCTAGTCTCTATCTTAGTAAGAAGTGTCCAACTTTCTTCTAATAATGACTTTTAAAAATAAGTTAAGCAACTTCAATGACATGTTCATTTTAAGCAAATGTACCAATACATTGGTGTTTGCTTTTGTAAATAACCGTTACATTGTAGTATTTCGAGTAGTGATTTCTACTATTTCTAGTAATATCCGTTACATTTCTAAAACACAAATTGGTGTTATGTACAGGAGATGGAGGACGGGAAAGTGAAGAAAAAGCAAAACAAACTGGTTACAGACAAAATCAACAGGTTACAAGTTGTGTAGATATTAATAACGGTCACATAATAAGATACGTCCCACATAAAACAATCCTCAGACATCTCAATCTAATCAGAAATAGAATGGTTCTTTTTAAATCTCACACGTAATTTATTTCAAATAGTGCTGGCAAACTTAACGCGTTAACGTGTGCACTTAATTTTAAATGTTTAACGACGTTAATTATTTTTAATGCCTTGACGCAGCTCCTTTTCAACTGCAAATAACTTGCTCGTCAGTATTCTCGGTCAGATTCAATCTCTGTTCAAATCTCTTTGTCAGTCTAATTCTTCCTCACCGTCTAAGCATCTGAAGCTCTTCTTTGCCAGAGTACAGTACAATCCTCAAAACGCAATAAATGTACAGTGAATCTGGTGTAAGACTGTCGTAGTTTTTAGCGCTTTGACGGGGAAAGCTGGTGTGCGCCAAGCCACTGGTTTTTAAGTGAAAGGCGCGAAGGGGGCGGGGCCATCTCAGCTCATCACCCGCTAATAAGACAGACTAAGCCTTGTCTTAGATTCCTACTGATTAGATAAACAGACAATATTTGTGTATACTTTAACGTACACTTAAATTTAAAAACACACATTCTAAGCTTTATGTAGACATGTGTTTTTGTGGTACGTTTTTTTTTTTTTGATTACAGTTTGTTTTCAGATGACAGAGAAGGCAAAATGCACCTCACGTTTTATCTTTATTATTATTATTACTATTATTATTATTTATTTTTTTATTTTTTAAAAAAACACAATGTCCTGTTTTTATTGCGAGTGTAGCCAAAAAAAAAAAACAGGTAGTTCAAACTTTCTATTGATGCATAACACTTACATGTAAGATCTAAATTGACAGAATATTTTTAGTTTTTATTTTTATTTATAGTAATATTTTTAAACTCATCTTGAAAAGAGTGCGAAATCGACCTAAGAGGGTTAAAAAACAAAGAAACAAAAAGTCCACTAAACTATATTACATTTTTTAAACGAGTGTTTATCTAGTGTTGGGTTTACATACATTTACAGAATACGCCTCGATATCCAATATTACAAGCTTCAGTCATTTAATTGCGATTATTCACGATGAATTTGGTCAGGGAAGTGCGATTAATTAGTAAAATAATCGTTTGACAGCCCAAAAAAAAAAAAAAAAAAAATTCCACTGGCTTTTTTGAAGCAGCTGCTGCATTCGCCCTATGGTAGATACTCTATTCTATTTGATTAAAAATTGTATTAAAAAAGTCCCACTATTTTTGTTAAGCTAATCCTGGCTTAGCATTGCGGTTGTTGTTGTTGTTTAGCACAGTGTGTTGTTCTCAGATCGTCTCCGTCGATGTGATTTGGCATGGAACCAGCGCGACTATTTACACGTCGATAGCTTTTATATTTATTGCTCCGCCGGTTTTATTAATTGGCCATTTCCTGTGAGGTGAAGTGACAGCCGCGCCATGAGCTGCTAGCAAGGGCCAGAATTAATTCCAGGCGATGTGAATAAATAATGAGTGTGCGAGGGGTCACGGTCTGTGAACTGGTCTCCCGCTGTGGAGCGAGTCTGGCCACTACGTGTTGTCTAATGGCCGTGTCCTTCTCCAGCCCGAGAGTTCATGTAAACACGACAGGAACCATTGTTCCCACCGGCTGGAAACACATTATTCCCGCTCTCATCGGGTCTCGGAGAAGATCACAGTTCGAAAGATCAGTTCGGAAAGCAGATTAGTTAAAGGTTGTGGATGAATTTTGGAGAGACGTTCGATGGGCATGTTGTATGAATGGTTTTGGCAGCCTTTGCACACACACATGCACACACACGCACACACACACACACACTCACACGAATAAATTAGAGGAGGGCAAATTGACGTGTTTAACATCTAGAATAGACCATACTATTACTACTGTCTTTAAATTAATGTGTAATTATAGCAAATATTTTTTCTGCGTTGTTATTATTATTATTATTATTATTATTATTATTATTATTATTTATTCTGCATGTTATATGAATGATTTTGGCAGCCATTGCACACACACACGAATAAATTAGAGGAGGGCATATATACATTTTTAAAATCTAGATTAATGACAAGATAAAATTGGAAAAACATATAAATATTTATAAATATTGAGAATTAAACGAATGTCTAATTGTAGCAGATATATTTTTTTCCGCACTAGGTTAATGATGCTTTTTGCTTGAGTGGTATTTAAGTGATTTCTGGTATTTGAGTGAAGTCTTACTATTACTTGTCTGTTAACAGTACACAAGCTAAGATTTTACTTTAAATTAATGTCTAATTGTAGCAAATATACATTTTACGCTTTAGGTTATAATAAGTGATATTTGAGTGATTTCTGAACATGTCTTAATATTACCTGTCTGTTAATAGTACTCAAGAATAGATTTTACATTACTTTGACTTTAAATTAATGTCTAATTGTAGCGAATATGTTTTTTTTTTCAGCATTAGGTTAATGATGCTCTATGCTTGAGGGGTATTTGAGTGATCTCTGGACATGTTTTACTATTACCTGTCTGTTAATAGTAAACAAGCATAGATTTTACTTTACTTTAAATTAATGTCTAATTGTAGCTTTAGGTTAATTATGCCTTATGCTCAAGTGGTATTTGAGTGATTTCTGGACATTAAAAGTTTACTTAACTTTACTTTAAATTAATGTCTAATTGTATCAATAATGTCTAATTGTAGAAATTGTATTTAATTATCCGCATTAGGTTATAATAAGCGATATTTAAGTGATTTCTGAACATGTCTTACACCCGTCTGTAAGTACACAAGCATAGATTTTACTTTACTTTTTATTTACTTTACTGTCATTTAGCAGACGCTTATATCCAAAGCGACAAGTCATTACAATTTTTACAATACAACAATTTTCCGACTTTCCCTGGGAATCGAACCCATGACCTGGTGTTGCAAACAGTTACTAGTAGCCAATCATATATCACCATACTGTATGTAACAAGAGTCAAGTCAAATGTATCTATATAGCAAAGATTTGACACAACCGTAGTTGATCCAAAGGCCAGTATAATGGTACATTAACAAACGATAAAACAATACATATGAGTAATACAACTCCTAAAACAACGGTACAAATAAAAACAGTTAAAGTATCGATTATAAAACAATTCAATACCAATGCACAGGTCTGAAACATAAACACAACATATATAGGGACTCGGCCTTGTTCTCCGTTGGAGCGGAATAGCTCTACAGCGCCTACAGTATAAATAATTTAGCCCTGTTTCCATATTGATTAGGATGTAGGATGTACCCTTATAGTGTTGTTGTGCAGTTTTAGACACACATCAGGTATGTTTTAGTCAGAATTGTTAGCTTTCTGGAAAGTCAGAACACCCATTAATGAAATTTCTAAATTGTGCATGAAAAATTGAGCGGGTGGTGTACATATTTGTGTAAATATGGCAATCCCAAGATTACAATTAGATTTTTCAAAACCCACCTCAAAAAAAAAATACAAAGAAAAAACTGACCGTAGCAAAAATGTGCGAACAATAGGTCGATCAATTGTTCATTGTATTATGTTTTGTATTGCAGCTTTAAAATACAGTATTTACACAAATATATGCACCCCGCTGGTTTTTCAGACACAAAATAAAAAAAATATATATTTTTTTATTTATTTCTGTTTTTAGTTCAATTATGTTAATATTCTCCTAAATTACTGTTTTTTTCTTTATTTATCAAACCTCACTTGTGACTCGTATCATTTTGATATCGTTTTACTTGAATAATAGATAACAAAAACTCGATTCTAATGGTCAGGACTTCATTTCCCAAGATCCTTTGCTCTCCAGTTAGACTCTGCACATGCGCAGAGCAATTGTTTCAAGCTCAGGCCTGTTTCAAGCTCTCTGTTTATCTGACCCCATAGCAAAGGATTTTTATCCCCTGTGCAGCGACCCAGCGTTTTGATTGTGTCTGTTCCTTGGATTTTCTTCATTTCCGTCGTGTTCTTCATTTTTTACCGTTTTAAGTCTTTCTGCAATGACACATTGGACTTGTTTGTAGCCGGTTGCGCTAAGCTAAGTAGTAATATAAAATATTGTACTGTTTTTAGTTTAATATTACTTTTTCTAGTGTTATTTTGTCCATGTTAAGTCTCTAATGTTTTAATTATTTTGGTTATTGGGCTAATAAAAGCTTATACGGTATGAACGCCTGCCTATGAACCATTGTTTAACATCATATAGCCGCTGCATAAAGACGACATGTTTCTATTTATTTGTGATTGTTCCTGTACAGAAAAATGGGGGCTTATATTTACGTGCAGATTTGAAGTTAACGATTACAAGTTTTTGAGCGTCGAAATTTTGAAAAGGGGTGCTTATTCTCATGTAATTACAGTAATTGGATTTGTTGTTTGCATACAAAATAAAGTGCACCTTTGAACCAACAAATTCCTGTATATTCTAGATGTCTTAGACTAGATATCGCAAAATCTTAGACTGTGGATTTCAAACGTGGCAATGCTTTTTCTAATTTCAAAACCTTACTATAGTTTAAACCAACAAGGTGAGGAAGCGGTTGTGAGACGAGAGGAAGGTAAATAAAACGCGGTTTCTGTGCAGAGCTTCACTGTCACACAAGACTGATTACAATGAGCTCGCGGGGTGTCATTATAATCACAGAAAGCGACTCCACATCGCTTCCCTGACACTTTCCCCAGACAACAGGCCGGAAAAAGCGGCTTCGGTTTTTTCCCGAGCGGATCCGCATGGGAAGCGCCGCCTTCAACAGCTGTTTATCACTCGTGTCACACTTCAACAAACAGCAGCCCGTCTGGGAAGCTTCACGTCTTCTTGCGGAACGTCACCGCTTACACATTCGTTCCACCGTGCTTGGGATTTGTTTATTCGGTTGGGAAGAGAATAGCCAGGTTGTTCTCCGTGTTTGCTTTGAGTTGGATATGTGTTAGAGCTGGTTTCACTGGTTTATGCTTGAAGGACTTTGGGTTAGTAGTTGATTTGAATGATGACGTAGAGTCGAGGTTGGGAACCTATGTCTCTTCTGACGGCTACAACTTGCCCGCTTTTATAAAAATATATGTTGGCCAAGTTGTACATTTTTCTACGTATTTACCCTGTTCTCACGAGCTCTGTTGTCGGATCGTTTTTGAAGTCTATGTGTCTGTTCTTCATTGGTTTCTCCGTGTTCAGGATCGCTGCCCATTCGTTTCTCCGCTTCTAGCTCCTCCCCCGGACACCTAGTGACGTCATCAGAAGATTTTCCGTCAAGACTTTTTCTGACAACAATACTTTGAGTTCCAGACAGCTTTGTTGAGAGAAGAGCTGTGGATTTTGTTTAATTTTCCCCGGTTTTGCTGGAATTTTTGTTGATTTTTTTTTGTGAATAAACTCAACTCTGCAATTGAGTCTCAGATCCGTTTCCTGTCGTTGACATAACGTCAGGAAGTGAACCTCTTTTTTAAAAAGCTAACTAGCTAAACACAGAAATCTTTGCATTGAATACAACAGGTGGTAAAAGAAAGAAAGACGAGGAGTGTTGCACATCTCAACCGGAATGGACAGAGGAATTCACCTTTGTGGAGAGAGAGAGAGAGAGAGAGAGCAGCTTCTGTATGGATTCAGATTAGTGTAAAAAAATATTGCCAACTCTAAGCTTTTTCGTTTTTAGTTGTCGCTTGCAATCTCCACAAGTTTGTTCAAAACTTTTTTTCCCGTTTTTTTTGTGTTTCTGTTATTAATCGCCAAACTCATCCACCACAAGGCCTGGTTAGCAACAGCGCTATACAGGCCAAGATATGAACTGCAATACTGTAGATATAAAGCCAACGTCACTCTCACCAACAGACACATTCAGCTTGTGCGCTATTGGTGCACATGGCCCGTTGGCAACCAATAGCAATCCCCGAAGAGCACAGGGACACGCAGGCCCCGCCCACTCTGCTACATCTGACACTCTCCTAAAAGTCCAAACACAAACATTTGTCC
>MU204210.1:1081362-1104715 GCA_017309775.1 Paedocypris sp. Pulau Singkep
AGGAGTGTTGCACATCTCAACCGGAATGGACAGAGGAATTCACCTTTGTGGAGAGAGAGAGAGAGAGAGAGAGCAGCTTCTGTATGGATTCAGATTAGTGTAAAAAAATATTGCCAACTCTAAGCTTTTTCGTTTTTAGTTGTCGCTTGCAATCTCCACAAGTTTGTTCAAAACTTTTTTTCCCGTTTTTTTTGTGTTTGGACAAATGTTTGTGTTTGGACTTTTAGGAGAGTGTCAGATGTAGCAGAGTGGGCGGGGCCTGCGTGTCCCTGTGCTCTTCGGGGATTGCTATTGGTTGCCAACGGGCCATGTGCACCAATAGCGCACAAGCTGAATGTGTCTGTTGGTGAGAGTGACGTTGGCTTTATATCTACAGTATTGCAGTTCATATCTTGGCCTGTATAGCGCTGTTGCTAACCAGGCCTTGTGGTGGATGAGTTTGGCGATTAATAACAGTGTTATCAAAATGAATTCAGAGACTTGATGTACTGAATTTTAATGTTATTATTACATAAAATACGTTTTCTTGTATTTAATTTTGACCATATGGTCTGGCTCTCAAAGAGTTAATTGTTCGAAATGTGTGGAAAATTTGGAAATCGGGTTAGGGTTAGAGTAAAATGAGAAAAAAAAATTTCACACTTGTCTTGTTTCCACAGTCTGAACCCGTACAGCTACGACGAGAGTTGCGTGTCCAGCAGCGTTGACCATCTACCGTTGGCGGCCTTACCTTTGCTTGCCATAGCTGCGCCGCACTACCAGGACGCCGTGGCCAGCGTCATCGCCCGGGCAAACCAGGTCTACCACAATTTCCTGCAGTCTCCAGAAGGGCAAGGATTCACCGGGCAGGTGAGAATATATATATATATATTGTGAGCTTCTTCACCACTGAGATGTTGACTGAATCACAAAAATCACTTTTCTTTACAAAAAGGAATAGGGCATAGGGATGGGCACAAAGCAAACAATCTTCTTCCTGCTTCTCTCTCAAGTTTTCTTCCCTCCCTGGTTTTTCTTTGTCTGTTCTCTGGAGAAAAATCGATAATTGCAATAATAATTACACGTAAATTTGGGAAAAGTCTCTTGACGAACTTGAACTCAGTGATGAGCTCACTGAGATGTAGAGGAGCTAAACCATTTAATGTTTTATTAGCGTTATTAAAATATTAAAATAATTTTAAACTGAATGCAAAATTTAACAGGTAACCAGACTAACATGGTCATACTTTTTTGTTCTGGTGAGTAATCTAGCAGCTGCATTCTGAACTAACTGAAGTTTATCTATTAGTTTAGCAGGAGAACCTCCCAGAAGACCATTACAGTAATCTAACCGTGATGTTATAAACGCATGTATCAGTTTTTCTGCATCCTGTCGGGAGAGCATGTGACGCTTCCTGAGGTGAAAAAAGGCAGTTTTACAGACGGTGTGTACGTGACTTTCAAAAGAGAGTTTGCTATCTAAAATGACATCTAAGCTGACACTTTAGGTGAGGATGATAGTTTAAGCCTGTTAAGATTCATATTATATTCAGGTGCATCAGTCTTTAAGTTTGAAACAAGTAATAGTTAAGCTTTGTTCAGCATGAGAAAATTACTCGTCATCCAATCACTAATGTCTAGTATATAGCATAATTTTGAGATTTTGTTAGGCCGTGCAGAGATATAAATTTGTGTGTCATCTGCATAACAGTGGAAGCTATGGCCATGCTTTCTGATTATGTCCCCTAGTGGAAGTTGATTTGTCCCCAGATAAATCTGTGATGCGTCATGGCCATTTGGAGGAAAACCTGGGGAGAACTTTTCCACGATGACTCCATACTCATTGAAACACAATGGAATTAAAATACACCATTAGTAATCTTATCAATGCCAGGCTTAAAATTACAACACCCCTTGCTCGGGCGAATCCTCTCATGTGACAGTTAAATGAATGAGGGTGGTCCCGAAAGCGGCACAGAGCCTGTGACTCATCACATCAGTGGTGAGTCATTCCAAACAGAAGAGCGAAGGGGGTCAGTTTGCCCGTCTCACTCTATAATCTCACATAATTAATCCTATAACACACTTCTGAAAGCACTGCCGTTTGTAAAATGAGTGTTTGGGGAGCTCCACCATTCAGACGAAGCTTGTGTTGCGCAACAAGAGGCTGCTTGACAAAATGTGTTGTGTTCAGTGTTTTGCAAGTTACTTCGAAATTGTAATACATCACACACTACTTGTTACTGTTTGTAATAAGTAATCAAAATTGTGTTTCAAAATTGTAAAATGTTACGAGACTTCTGTGTTACTTTTAGTCACTTTCACCTAAAATTTACTTCGTACTAAAATAACGAAATGTACCTTTTCACTTGTATTTTATTTTGCATCCAGTAGAAGACAATGATATGTAGCCTAATGACTGTGGCCAATCCAAGCTACCAATAACAATGTGTCACAAATGATCCCTGACTCCGCCCCTTGACCCGGTTTTTCCCGCCGCACAGCTGTTCCTCGTTCTCGTTATGGACACGTGTGATATGTACTCGTTCGTTTGTCTCGCTCCCTGTCTGGTCTCGTCTCAGTGTTCCCCTAGTCAAGGCATTTAAATCCCCCGTGTGACTTTCTGTTTGGACTCGTGTTTCTTCATTTGCTTCCGAGTTTCTGAGTTTTCCAAGTGTCTGTCCCAAGTTGTGTGTTTTCGCCGTCTGCAATAAACCTTCTGTGCAACTACCCTCTTGTCTGGACCTCCTCCACGCTCTTAGAGAGAGTGTGACAGTAGGTAGTTTATGATTGGCAGTGTTAAAAATATGGTAGACATAAAGCGATTTTCTGGCATATCGGTGAATAACTTAGGTATTAGATACAACAAGACCATGTAAAACTATGTAGACATACCACACAATCCTGCTTTCTGGCCATAAAGTGCAGAGGACATTATCATTGTCATTGCTGTTTTCTTTCTCTTCCTCGGGCGAGCGGTCGGATGGCATCTTTCAAGGTGTTTTTTTTTATTGCCTCTCACTTGCATGCGCTCTTGTAGCAGCAACTTTACTCACACATCAAAGTCCAAAGTAATGGAAAAACTAGGCGTGTCATCTGTCAGTCGAACCACAGAAGAATCTTGTTATATTTTTTTGCAACGGTAAGTGCGATGAAATCTGACGCTCTGAATGTAAAACATCGGAAATATCACGTTTTAGCGGTTACTTTGTCTATATTAAGAATTTAAGTATATAAGCAAACTTATTGTAGACAAACACAACTGGCTTGACCGCAGTATTTTCGGCACAACATTTTGTAATGTTTTTTGTTAATGTTATTGCTTAATTTAACGTGACACGCACACATGCTTCTGATTTAGAGATAGAAAATTAGACAAATAAGAGATCCATTTCTTTCATTTTTAAGCTGTAGAACTTTTTTAGTTCAAAGTATTATCGAGGAAATATGATCAATTCTATTATTTCAATAGAAATATGATCAATTTAATTATTTTTCAGATCTCAGACACCTTTTTACAATTAGTAAAAAAGTGCCTGAGATTTGAAAACAAAAAAGCAAATATAGATTTTTTTATTTATTTTTGATATAAAAAGAATACTTCAAATATGTCAAAAAGTAAGTACCATATAGTTAAAAATGTTAAATCACTTTATATTTACCTGTTGATTTTTTTATTTTAAAGTCTTAAATAAAAATATAATAAATACTAAATTTGTATTTATTAAAATAATAAATAAATACTCTTATATGTGAAATACTAAATTAAAAGCTAAATTATACAACCCGCGTGCCGTGGTAAAATTTAGAAACG
Source organism: Paedocypris sp. Pulau Singkep (assembly GCA_017309775.1). NCBI lineage: Eukaryota > Metazoa > Chordata > Actinopteri > Cypriniformes > Paedocypris > Paedocypris sp. Pulau Singkep. The sequence continues at coordinate 1,085,156 of MU204210.1, forward strand.
TTGACTGGTCCGTGACGACAAAGGTTGGGGACCACTGCGTTATAGATTATACTCTATTAATTATTATTATTAATTATAACTAATATATTATGTGAATACATTCCTTTTGTAACGCGTTACTCCCAACACTGGTTGTGTTTAACCCTCTGTGCACTTTTAAGATCATTGTAAATCACACTAAAAATCATAATTTTTGGGCTTACATCCAAGTGTTATACATCAATTGAAAGTTTAAAGTGTCTATTTTTTATATATATTTTTCCTAATGAATACAGAATGTTGTGTTTGTCAAAAAAAATAAAACTAAAACGTGCAGCGTGTTTTGCCTTGCATCATTTTAAGGAGCTTGACAAGTTGCCCCGACTCCGCTTGATTTAGTGGGTTTGTGTGTGCTGAACAGGTATGTCTTCTGGCGGACTGTGTCGGAGGCGTGTTGTGTTTCGACGCCCTGTGTTTCAGCAGCTGCCGCCGTCATGGCAACCTCAGCCACGCCAATCCTCATGCCAGCACCGAGAGCTTAAAGGTGCCCTAGCAAACACTGGTCCACTCCGTAATAACACACTCTTAATACCACACCAACCAATAAAAAGTGTTTAGATCAAACCTTAAATTCGTTTTTCACAAAATGGACAAATAAAACCCATGCGTATTAAGCCAATACGCCAAATTACCCCGAATAGTGCACAATGCGTAATCAAAACAGATCTCCCGCCAATTATGCAAACGCAATCTCACTTTAATTATGCAGATGAGATGCACAATCATCACACGCAGCAAGCAGATTAGGCCAATCACCAGCGCGCGCCAACTTATGCAAATAACGCACAAGCGCTATCAACACAACTCACACAAATCATGCAGATAGCGTTGACTCGCAAAGTTTGCAAATACTTTCACACGCGGATTGCGCAAATTACACGCATGCGCAGTCAACGCAAACGACATTGGATTTATGCCAATAGCCAACACACCACAAATGCAAATTATACACACACACACACACACACAAATCGTGCAAGTTACTCACATAATTATTACATGGATAATAAACGCGAGCGCAAAGAATTTCAACCCGCCTGGTCATGTGGTCATTTTCCCTCACATTTTCAGGAAAGCCCTGAAGTCACGTCCAATCTCAACTCAAGCAAGCGTCTGAGCAGGAGCAACATTGACCTTTCAACTCCGAGCGAGGGCTGCGGCAGGAAGTCGTCTCTCAGCCGCAAGCAGAGTGACTCTTATGACGGCGATTCTTCCAGCAACCATCCTTTCCTCAGCAGGTACTAATTATTCTACGGTTATTCAACGCTGCATAATTACCCAGTGCAAACAAAAACATAAATATGAAGAAAACGGTTTTTCCTTGGAACTAAGGCTCAATCTCTGCCTCAAGTTCCATTTTAACGCAAAGCACATATTAGCAATGTTAATTTTGACAAAAAATTTTTATTTGGTTTTTGTCAGTCTTTTGACTAAGACTCAGTTTTGTTTTAGTCTCAGATTAGTCTTCTTAATTTTTTTTAGTTTTAGTCTAATTTTAGTCGACTAAATTACAGTATAGATTCAGTCAACGAAAATATAAGTGCTATATATTTGAAATATTCTATATATTCTAAATAATTACTAAAGTTGCTATGTCTAAGAAATCTGAATATGTAGTTAACTATGAACATATAAAATATATACACATATCTTACTTATTTGGAAAAACACTTATTTTTATGAGCTTTTCTTTCAATCCAAATAAGTGCGTTCTCACAAATGAAACCTCAACAAAGAGGAAGTTAAATACAGTGAAAAGTATAAGTAACAAATGGTTGCACAATGAAAACAAAAGAAGTTTCATCAGCAGATGGCGCTTCAGGTGTGTTGTATCTCTGCCCGTGATTGTTGCTTCACACGAGGTGTACAGATAGTTTGTTAAGATCGAGTTGTGTGTGAAATGAATCCATACGTATATTTGACCGTTTTTTTCTGCCGGGAGCAGACGTTATTGAAGAAGCTAGCGTCTCTATCAAATCCAAGACTGTTCACACAAGCGCAGCCATTCCGGCATTTTACCGGTAAAACACCATTCACACAGCATTTTCAAAATACCGGTATTTTTGGTGACATCATAAACTGGCAACATCTATAAAACAGCTGCACATGTAAGCGCGCGACCCTCGTCAGAGTGTTCTGATTGGCTCAGAGAAGTCGTTTACGTACTGATCTTCTCAACTCAACTTTATATATAAAGCACCTTAATTTCAACATCTGAGTTGGCCAAAGTGCTGTACACACAACAGTCAAACGTATAACAACGAGTTATAAAACAGATATAAAACAAAGGTAAGACAATAATAGACAGTAAAAGTCATCAACACGAACCGGGTTAAAACGCCATGGAGAAAAAGTGTGGTTTTTAGAGATTTAAAAACTTCTGCCTGCTTATTCCGGCAATCTTTGTTTTGCGTTCACACAGGGCAGTTTGCCGGCAATTTACCAGAAACTTTCCGGGTTCCCTTGCCGGCAAATTGCCTACATTTACCACCATTTGTCAGTTCACAAATGCATGTCGGCAATTTACCAGTAAGGTTTGTGTGTTGTGAAAGGGACTATTGTGTAAAAGCGCTAGGGCTTAAATTCAGAGTGTGACCAGGAAAACCTTCAGGGTCTTAGTAGGTCTTAGTTTTTGATCAAACCACACGATTACATTCCGACTGGATTCCTGAAGTCATGTTTGTTCTGTGTCGCTACTAATATTCTGAGTCACGGCGTGCAAGTACAGGACGAGGTGTCGACTGAATGATGCCTTTTTAACGGAAGCTGCTCAATGCCACAGCAGCAGCGGATCAAGCCAACCACTAATCATCCGCTGAATGACGCCTTTTAGGGCATTGATAGGGCAAACCAGATTTCTCAGTGGCAACCTTGAGCGCGGCTTCTTCATTTAAATAGTTTCCAGACATCTTGAATGCCATGGTGGTTTTGTAAGTGGGCACGCAAACCTTGACTGCTGAAGGGCCTGGCTGACTCACCTGTACCTGTAGTCATCTGACTATGCGTTTTTTCTTCCTTTTTGTCCATTTCTGGGTCACAGGCTGGTGGAATATATCCGAGAACATCTGGGCCAAACAATTCCAGAGTTTGATGGACTAATTATTTTCAAATTCTTTTTCAAACCAATGGCCGATTTCCAACGAAAAAGGACAAAACTAAGTTTTTGGACTGGAAATTGAAATTGAATACGTTTTTTCATTCAATGTCTTCCATAGTTTATTTGTTTTATCAGAACTCATCACCTGAACCGCAATATTCAAATTCATATTTTTCCAGAGTTGTAAAGAGTACCTGATTTCCATACTTGAGTAAAAAATAGTAGTTACACCACAAATTCCAAGAAGACTTGAGTAAAAGTTGTAAAGTTGTAAAAGAACTTGAGTATCTTACTCATATTGAATTTAGAATGCAAGTAACTCTTTATTTATGAGGTTTTATTTCTTAATATAGAATCGTAATTTAACACCTCAATGTTTTAAAATAGACAAAGAACGAACAAAAAGTGTGCATAACGGTAAGTGTCCATTCCAATGTAGTGGAGTCAAGAGTACAAATAATCAATCAAAAAAGTAGTCAAGTAAAAGTTGCTTATATTTTTGATACCCTCTACAAATACACAGCAGCCAAAAATACTCAAGTAAAGTAGCAAAGTCTATTTACACAGGTTCTTTACGCCACTGATTATTTCCAATTAATAATTCTAAAATATCTATTATTTGTATTTAGCGCAAATGTGTGTATGTCTTTGTGTTGTGCTGTGTGTGGTTGGCCATTCAACATACAGTGTGTCTGGCCTACAGGCCCATAGTGGCTGGTATTGGCTCCAGCTCCCCGTGACCCGGAAATGGACAAGTGGTTCATAAAACAGATATATGGATAGTTTTTATGCATGTTTTTATGTTCTCTCAATCCAGGTCAGTCAGCCTTGTCTATTATAATAATGTCTTCTTTAGGTAAAATCGATGTCCTATGGCATGTCCGCAGCAGTAAGATTCGTTTAAAAGCATCATTACAGTGCATTACATGATCGTATCTGATTGGTCAGTGTCCAGCCATATGGCTATTAATATCGTAGGTTATCTAGCTCGACTGTAGGTGTTTATTAAATCTCGTCCCATTGTGCTGCCACTCATCCTCACCGCCCTGATACTCTCATAACTGATAGCTCTCGCCCCGAGGGAAGCTTATCACTTACCTCATCCGTGTCCCTCAGCTCCGATACGTTTCAGTGCAATCGACGTCCACTTGGCCCAGAACACACTATCTTTTTTCGCACCGTCTGAGCTGTGATTGCCAATAAGTCCATTTTGGTGGTTGATGCCTGGCTTCATCCAGATGTTTGTGCAGTTTGATCCAGGATGGAGCAGATCTGAGGCCGAGCAGCAGCACCGGTCTACTGCTGAACCCTGGACACTTCGACTTTGAGGTTTCCGACTGTTTTCTCCTGGGCTGTCCGCTTGGATTGGTGTTGGCCATGAGACGCACCGTTCTTCCATCTGTCCAAGGTTGGTGCCATGGAAACTCTCCAGCCGATATTTTTTTTCATTTTACATTTTAACTGTAATTTTTTATACCGTATTTACGCGAATATAAGCACCACCCAGTTTTAATAAGCAAAAATAAAAATTCAACATTTTTACATTTCTGGTTCAATATTGTCCTAAACATACATTTTTTTTCTTATTTAACAAACCTAACTTGTGACTCGTATCATTTTGATATTGTTTTACTCGAATGGTAGATAACAAAAAATCGATTCTAGTGGTCAGAACTTCATTTCCCAAGAGTCTTTGCACCAGTGTGCGCATGTGCAAGGGAACTGCATGAGGCCCGTCGAGTTCTCTGTTTATCCGCATGTGTGAAGAGAATTGAAGCGAAGGATTATTATCCCCTGTTTAGCGGACAGCATTTTGATTGTGTCTGTTCCTTGGATTTTTTACTTCTTGCCAGTGTTCTTCATTTTTGACTGTTTCAGGCTCTTTCTGCCATCAAACAGTGAACGCATTTGTTAGCACTAAGCTAACCAGTAAGCTAACTGACTTTTTAAAATCTCTTCGGGATTTAAAAAAAAAAAAAAACGCTTTCTCATCCCAGAGAGCTGAAAAAAATCAGCAAATATACAGAATCCTCATACACACCTTCAGATAGTCACAGTTATGTGTTCCAGGTTTTAATATTGTCCAACCATGCTTTCTGGGGACTTCCAGAAAAACCAATAAACTTGTGATGTGGGAATCTAGTTTGTATTGCATTTGCATATTAAACACAAAGCTTCATAGGACAGCCTGGGGCCTAACCATTTAAAGAGAGTAATTAGAAATTTTTTTATACACTTTTACTAAACAATAGATCAAAATATGCATCTTTAGTTTACTCGATCCTTTTAAGCTCTTGATTTGAAGAACAATTGATATTGTCTTCAATACATTTAACAACAATGTTTCAGTCTCTTGAAGCGGTGGGCAGTATGAGTGAAAATTCACATTACAGTATTTTCTAGTATATCTCTGTATTAGGAGGGTGTGGACATTACATTTTAGTAGACCTTAATTACATTATTTGTACACAAAATCTGTATTGTAACTTTATTTAAAGAAATTAGATGCTAACCTGGAAATTGGGGGGTAACCTTGATCTGTCAATTTCTTAATACAGTATGTCTTTCAAAAGTATTAGCCCTGGAGTTCATTCGAAAAGAGAGAGAGAGATAGAGAGAGAGAGAGAAGAATGAGATAGAGAGAGAGAAAGAGAGAGAGAGAGAGAGAGAGAGAGACAGAGAGAGATAGAGACAGAGAGAGAGACAGAGAGAGATAGAGACAGAGATAGAGAGAGAGACAGACAGAGAGAGAGAAAAGACAGAGAGAGAGAGAGAGAGAGAGATTGATTGATTGATTGATTGATTGATTTATTGATTGATTGATTGAGTGATTGATTGATTCAACTTTATTGTCATTGGCAAGTACAAGTACAAGACAGCGAAATGCAGAGAGAGAGACAAACAGAGAGAGAAAGAGAGAGAAAAGAGTGAGAGAGAGATAGAGACAGAGAGAGAGAGAGAGAGACAAAAGAAAGAGAGATAGAGACAGAGAGAGAGTGAGAAAGAGACAAGAGAGAGAGAGAGAGAGAGAGAGACACAGAGAGAGACAGAGACAGAGAGAGAGAGAGAGAGAGAGAGAGAGAGAGAGAGACAGAGAGAGAGAGAGAGAGAGAGAGAGAGAGAGACAGAGAGAAAGAGAGAGAGAGAGACAGAGAGAGAGAGAGAGAGAGAGAGAGAGAGAGAGACAGAGACAGAGAGAGAGACAGATAGTGTTAACCTAAGTCAAGTGTTCACCTTGAAAAGTGTTGTGTGTAAGGCCTAAAAATGATTTCACTCTCCATTAATGATGTTCATTATTGATTCAGTCTTGTACCTCGATAGCTTGAACCCCGGTTCTGTTGCCGGCAGCTGTATTTGACAGGCTTCTGAAGCAGACTCTGTTTCTGACTGTCCTCCCGCAGTGTCTCAGCTGCGTCCTGCCTGCTCACAGATCTTCAACCTGTTTTATCCGTCCGACCCTTCGGCTTCCAGACTGGAGCCTCTTCTACACTCCCAGTTCCACAAGCTGCCGCCGTTTCCTGTTCCACGCTACCAGCGATACCCACTGGGAGACGGACGATCCAATCTTCTTAGTGAGTCAACTGTTTTATTCACAAGTCAAAGTTCAAAAGTTTGGAGTCAAATCTTCAGTTTCTTGGCAATTTCTCACATGGAATAGCCTTCATTTCTAACAGCAAGGGTAGACTAGTTAAAAGTTCTCTATTTCTGGCCATTTTGAGCGTTTGATTGACGCCATAAATGTGATGCTCCAGATTCTCAACCTGCTCATACAGTAGGAAGGTCAGTTTTATAGCTTTTTTAACCAGCTAAACAGTTTCCAGCAGTGCTAACATGATCAAACAAGGGTTTTACAATCATCCATTATCCTTCTGACACTATTAGCAAACAGATTGTACCATTAAAACATAGTTTTATAGCACAACAGTTGCTAGAAATTGGCCTCTATACATACAAAATATATATTGCACCAAAAACCAGACATTTACAGCTAGAATAGTTATTTACCACACTAGCAAAGTATATACTAGTGTATTTCTGATTAGTTTAACGTTAATTCTATTGAAAAAATAGAGCTTTTCTTTTAAAAAAAAAAAAAAAAAAAAAAAAAAAAAAAGGACATTTCAAACCTTTTGAACCCAAACTTTTGAACGGTAGTGTATGTCATGCCATAAGGCCATTTGTATGTTTTTTTTTAACTATTTACTGGGGAATTGACATGACTTGTCTAACAAAGTCAAGAAATTTGCATAACTTGTTATTTTAGTGTCAAGATTCTAAAATACTACTAACATGCACTCTAGCATGTACGATTGAACCAGATTAGGAACAAACTACTGAATTGACTCAACTGACTTAACTTCAGCTTTCAAGTTTACTCAACTTCTTCGTCCATGGGAACTATAGGAGCCTTGAAAAAGTGGAATTTTTAAATGTGTTGCTTAACTTTTAAAACACAACTTGTGTCTTAACAGCATGTCCAGTGTGTGTCGGTTTTTGAAAATCCAGTCGTAACCTGATTGATTTCTTGCCTCCTTTAAACATCGTTCTTCATTAGGGGTTTAGCTCACAGGCCAGAAACCTTTTTGTAATTGCCAGTGTTAATATTGCTAATAATAAATCTTCTACACATCTGAGTGCACAGACCAAACCATAACTTGTAGAGCTATTACATTTCTGTGGTGGTGCTAGCTCTTCCTGAGAGTTTCTCCAACCCACTGACACGTTAATGCATCCATTTATTGATTTTAAGTTAATTTCCCATCACTGACCTTAAAGTGATAGCTATAGTGCTCCTGAGGACCATCATGTGACAGAAACACTAGCAAAGATCTGCGTGTGGCGGAGAAACACATTTTATCATCTAGAACCTCATAATTGCGGCATGCAGCTAGATATAGTCTTGATTCGAACCTCTTTCCGAAACGAGTTCTTGAATTATTTTTTTTCTCCTTTGCCAACTGTTTTAGCATCTGTGTCGTTCATTTTAGACGTGGCCTATATTACCCAAGCAAAGTAAAGAACTGGGACAATTCGATTTAGCGAAACAACCGTATTGGACTTTTCTCGCTCATCGGAAACAAAATCTGACAGACCATGGCAAAGTCAAAATGAAAGGACAAAAATAAACTGTGCACAAAAATGAATTGTGATAAGAAGATGAACTCTGACAGAGGAGGAAGCAACAGTCTCTGAGAATCTCTCACAGGAAATATGACACTGAATTTTAATTAAATCAAGTCTCACTCTGTTGATCAGGTGGAGAATGTCACAATATTTGTTGGATGCTGAGGCGTGAATGTAACACACACACACACACACACACACACACACACACACACACACACTATTGTAGTTAATAATGACTGGTATACATTTTTGCTATATAAAAGGAGCACATCTTTTTCTTACTGATAGCATGCATGGAAATCCAGACGTGTATAAAACAGTAGTTTACACTTCTTGCACGTCAAATAAGAAAAAAACTTGTTGGTTTTAGAGAACTTGCTTCCAAAATATAAAATAAGCTTGTCTTCTCCCAGAAAGGCGATGGGCATTGTTTTTTTTTTCTCTCCCGTAGAGCTGCCATCTTGAAATGACGTCGTGAAAATCCCAGAAATTCTCATAACCGAAAACAAAATTTTCGCAGAACAAAATGGCTCTCGACACAGATTGATTTTGTAAATCGGGGTACCAGTATACTGATAAAGCGTATAATAATAGAATACAAGCATCCTCCCATTTGTGAAGTTCTTTTATTTTTAGATCATTACTGATAGACCCAACTGGCTTTTAATGTGAGAAATGTATCTAACATTCTTTTGTTTTGTTGTTCATGGTGTTTCTCTGGATGGTATCCGTTCAATCGGTTAAATAAGCGTGAAGCCATTTGTCTCGAGAGTCTTAAGACGTGTGTGACATCACAGAGGTCTTTTTTTCATTAACCTGAAGAACAGCCTTTATTCTTCCCACTCGTGTCTTTTCCTTCAGGCCCTCGAGCCCAAAGCTCATATCTTCCATCTTGTCATCACCCCGAAGGTCTCGAAGTGTCATTCTAATGTGGAAAAGTGAACGCTCTATCTTGCAGTTTTTCCAATTTTGTCGTTTAATCATGTAAACTTCGTGTTGGTAGCACAATCAGTTCAGCTATATTTGTCCTCTGATTGTTCCTTCAAGTTTAGTCAAATGTCTAGCATGAAAATCAGTCAATCATCTGGCAGCCAACTCAGCACATTTAGGCATCCAGATGTTGCGTCAGAATAAGTGAAGCGTCAGAATAAGTGAAGAAATTGAATTTTGAGTGAAGAAACTGAACGTTGAGTGGTTGTTGGTGCCTGACAGGTGTTTCAGAGTAGTTAAAAATTGATCGATTTATTAAATAATAAATTCTCTGAACTGCAGTTACATGGACCAAAATGCCTGTATGATGTTGAAGGTGTTGAGGTTGAAGGAGAATAGGAAGACTCTGAAAAACTAGAGATTGAAGGCGACAATACGTCAAATATTCACCAAGGCATGGAGAATATCTATCTGGACAGAAAATACGACAAACGCTGAAGATTGATGCCACTGGATGTCGTTTGTGTCAGCTAAGAAAACAAGCCATGCTTCAAAATGCACACGTTCACTTATAAATTGCGATAGAAGATTGGAAACAGCCCTGTAGAGTCTCAATTTGGGATACAAAGTTCAGATGGTTGGGTCAAAATTTGGGACAAGAGGTGGTTCTGGGCGTAGAATGGACACTGTCTTTCTCCTGGATGTCCTTAAAGTTACTCCATCTCTCCCACGGATGACACTTATTGACTCAAATCTTCCCATCAGTACAGGAGAGCTTCAAATCCAATCTGGACGTTCCTTCAGTGGTTCAGAGCAACATCACATCCCATTTGACACTCCCAGGGACATTGTCCTTTCTTCAGCAATGTCTTGTCTCATCTGATGCTCCAGAGGACACCATCCTTCCTGCAGTAGTCCAGAATTTCATTATCTGATGTTCAAGGAAACACCATTCTTTCTTGGGTGGTCAGGAGGGACTTCATCTCTCATCTTATGCTACAGGACAAGGCCAGATTCTTTCTAATACTACAGAGGTCCATACCTGCTCTGACCCTAAGTGTAGGTCACTCGGGGCCACACCAGGATGATTTAAAAAAGAAATAAGCTTCTAAAATCTTCTCTAGATTTACTAAAGGGGTTTTGTAGCTCTTGGGCGCTTGTGGTTTTTGGTTCTCAACGTTAAAGTTGCAACTAAAGATTGTTGCCTATCCCTTTTATGACATCTTATTGTGTGTTCTAATCTTCTGATGGCTACTTCCAGCAAGATAGCCAATCATTTAATTTGAGCTTTGTTGGGTACGTAGTGGAATTGGAAGTTCACATTGTGGATGTGTATCCGATAAATCTACTGCAGCGCTCAAAGTCAATGTGGACGAAAACCTTGACCAAGTATTGTCATTCCTGCTGTCCAAATTTGATGGATCTTTTTCGTGTTTACACGTTTTATTTTCCTAGTTTGGATCTGTTTGTTCCGTTTGGACTGCTTAACTGTCTATGACCTGTTTGAGATTTGCCTGCCATCTTTTGACAATCTTCAGTCAGCCCCATCACTTCTATTCTTCTTGACTTGTCCTGCAAAACGATTATCAATCTTTACGGATACATTTTTGACCTGACTCCCTAGTATACTTCAGTGACATCTCATGCTAAATCCTTAGGATTTAATATGATGTCAGTTCATCCTTTCTGGGAAGGCTGTCTGAATTGTTTAGGACTATCTAGCGATTTTTTTACCATTCTTCCAGAATCACGTTTGGAAGGACACACAGGAGGCAAGTCAAGTATATACACACCAGATTCTGATATCCATGTTTGTATGGACACAATTTGCGCAGGTATAACTGTTCTGTCAGAGATTGAAGTTCAGAATTGTCCAAAACGACCTGGTATGATGAGAAATTCAAAGTTTGTTTTACAAGAGGACAACATTCCCACACAGATCTGTACTCTACTCATGGTGACCGCCAAACCCTGACTTGACCATTAGGTTGCTAGTTGGAGAGGAATGAGAGAGACATGTTTTCAGGGTGATTTCAAAAAAAGAGGAGAATCGGTGCGGCCTCAAGAAAAGTCCGGACAGGCTTCTCTCGGAAGTTGATTAACCTGCTTTAACATGCTTAAATTTAATCTGTAAAAACTTAAATCTGTAACAAAATAATAGTCCTAGATATAATAGTCTTTTCTAATGAATAAATAAATAAATAAATACAGAAATCAATGATTTACTTAATATGATAATAACATGAAAAAAATGAAATTAATAATGATAATGAATAATATGAAAAAGTGCTCTAAATTAATCTCTTGTGCTCTAAAAATAACTCTTTTGTTGGAAAATCCAGCTTCAACTATATATATATATATATATATATATATATAATATGATATATTTTATGTAAATATAAATAATAACCATAATATCTGTCTATTAGTGAGCAATATTAGTGAGAAGTTGTCATGTAAAAAAGTTTTTTATACGACAGATAATTTAATGATATAGACAGTTTCATTTATTCACATTTATTCGTTATTTGCGTTACATGGGCATTGTTTTTTAATAATATCTTAACTATAAAGTTTCAGGTAATAAATTAAAATTGATGTGTCTCTGCCTGACAGTTACAAAGACCAATCAAACTAGCGATGAGATTGAGCATTAGCCAATCAACAGTGCGATCACAAAATGCGTGTTAGATCATTCGCACAAGATGCTGGTTTAAAATAAATTGATTAAAAATACGAGACAATAGCGGTCTGGCACTGTTTCACAACGGGACGCGCAATTTCATTCTCAAATAATCCGTTTTCAAATAATGTAAAGAACGTGTCGAATCTACGAATATGTGTAGTGGTCGTTTGAAGAAGTGTGAAAGCCAGACATTTTCGTGAATTTATAAAATCTGTCCGGACGCCCCAGACACGATGTAAAAAGACAACTTGTCTTCGTTATTTTCTGCGTTTTCTTATGTTCACGTTTTCTGTTTTTTTTGTGACTTTGCTTTTTGCCTTACCGACTTCAATAAACCATCACAATTTTCACGCTCAACTGCCATTGAGTCTCGACACACTCGCCATTCATGACACACACAACCAATGTTAAGTGTAACAACAACACAACAATGCGCTTTCAATTAAAAGCCAGATTTTATGCTTTTTTTTTAGGCTAGACTTAGTCAGGCCACTGGAATGAATATTTGTTTAGTTTCGTTCCAATCAACTCATTAACCTTTTAAAATCTTCTACTATTTTATATGCATGGTGCAAACTGTAAGTATTTTTCCGCATAGTTGTGAGTGCAAAATGCAGCAGTGTCACTTTCCTATTCAGGCTTCTCTTTTCTTTTCAAATTTCATGGACATAATGGATCTCGAGTTTTATCAGTTTGACTTTGACATGTTTGAATGAATGACTCATGAAGTTAGGAAGCAGCTTTTTGCTTTCATTTGCTCTTTGCTGTTTCCCATTATTTCATTATGTTCTGTGGATGCACCTCCGACTCATCTGTCCCCGGAATGTTTTGTCAGCGTCGTGACAAGATTCGCTTGAATGTGGAGAACAAAATGCTGCTTGTGGAAGCGCATTGCTCACAGAAATAAAGGGTTTCAGTGACTCTGCCGAGCTCAGCATCATAAATATCATCAATCTCTCTCTCTCTCTCTCTCTCTCTCTCTCTCTCATTCTACATTGATGACATATGGATGATTGCAGTGCTCAGAAAAACCTATATATGAGTCATTATTAATCATTATATATGTAAATATTAGTGGTACCTCTCTATATGAAATTAATCGAAATTCGAAAATATTAATTCGAAAATATGGACCACATTTTGCATGTAAATTTGATAGTCCATCCCCATAAAATAATATTATAAAACGTCATAATGTTTATGTAATGAAAAAAGGTATTGCATCCGCCATTTTGAATGTCGCAATAATTTCGCAGTAACTGTGATGTAGTCACACATGATCGACATCACCAGGATGTTAGCCAAGTGTCTCACTCGGGTTGTACTTTTGTTCAAGTTCAAGTTAAAATTGATTTATATTGCGCTTTTCTTCGTTCAAGACCAACGCAAAGTTGCTATGCGTAAACATAATGAAACTGCACAGACACTGTTCTGAACATCTTCTCTGCGTAATGTCACTTTTGTAATTTCTGCGTTGTTGCAAAATATCACGACGGTTGGTTGCACTCAAACTTTCTACACGCTGATCATTACACAGGGTCAAAATTTCTTCTTCAACAAAAGTGACGTCAGCTTGTCTTGTGTGACACGTTAGCGGTCCGGAAGTAAGAATTACGTATTTGTGTTACTTCAGTAATAGTATTTTGTTTTTTTTATACGGACGTGCTTGAAGAATGGAACTGTTTTAACACGTCTGGTCTCTTGCATGTTTCACTCAAAAGATCTCCCTGCAAATTAGTGGTAAGAAAAAAATACTTAGTTAACATTTTTGTCGCAACAATATTTGTCCTAGCGTATAGTGAAATAATTTTGTTAAAAGAGACAATAATTTCTCGACCGCGCCCTTCGTAAAACGTAATTTTTGTAAACAGAGTCAATTGTACCTCCACTTACGAATGACTCTGTTAATGAAAATTCAGTAAATGTTTATTCATTTAGAAGATTGGGATCGTCTTTATTGTCATTACATCGTTGAGATACAACGTTGCAGCAAAAGTACAGAGAGAGCCGCTACACATTTGGTGCCTTACCACAATATTTATACAAATAATTGTGACAAATGTCACGTCTGTAATATCACCCCCACACCATTTCCACGTAATTGAAGCTCTGGTTGATATTGAAGATGGTGTAATTGGCAAACACAAACGCACAGTTGTGGAAATGACAAAATGAAGTTGTGTAGTGCTGGAGGTGCAACTCCTTCAACAAGGTGGCACGAGCATATTGCGTGTGTAATGCGGCTCGGCCTAATGGCATGTTTCTGCCAAGCCTGCGAGACTAATGAAAACAGATTGGATTTACTCTTGTCAGAAATAACAGGCTCTGTGTGCTCGATGCTTCAAGAAATTCTTTCTGCCTGTCGTCCCGTCTCCTCAAAGAGAAAGCAGATCCCTGTCACGACGCGTTGGCTCTGTTCGCACTAAACCAAGTTTGCCATTGTGGTGAGTTGTTGTCTTGGCTCAGGAAAGGCCGTGGCTTCACTGACTCGTGGCGTTTGATGTTTCTTCGTGAATATTTGCTTGCTTGGTCGATCACTGAGAAGGTTAATCACTGGTGTTGTTGTTTAAGTGGTGTTCGGTGAATATGTGGATAGATACTAGACTGGATGTAGTGATGGATAGACAGTAAGATAAGGATGAATTGCTAGTGAAAAGAAGGACATAGACTCCCGGGCTGATGGATGGAAAAACATAGGCAGAAAGATATAGAGACGGAGAGACCCAAAGGTATTTAGACACGTAGAATGGTAAACAGACTGAGATTGGTAATAGATGTATTGAAACAAATACAACCTTATCTTTCAATACCTCTTCTATAACCAATCTGTCAGACAGACAGATTCTATGGAATACAATAGAGGCAGACAGATGATAGATAGATTGAAGGAAATGGATGGATGGATGGATGGATGGATGGATGGATTGATGGATGGATTGATGGATGGATGGATGGATGGACTTGAAATCGATAGATAGACAGATAGACTAAAATATGGATGAATAATGGATAATTGATGGAGGGACGTATGGATGGATAAATTGGATGGATGGATGGAAAAATAGATAAAGATGGATGGACGGACGGATGGATAAATAGAGATGGATGGATGGATAGACAGATTGAGATGGATGGATGGATAAACAGATTGAGATGGATGGATGGATGGTTTTCAAATTAATTAGTTAATTAAGTAGAAATAGACAGATAGAAAGACTAGAGAAAGATAGATAGAATGATGAATGGATGAATGGACTTGAAATAGATAGATAGATAGATAGATAGATAGATAGATAGATAGATAGATAGATAGATAGATAGATAGATAGATAGATAACCACTTTTGTGACACACATTGCTGATAGACCCAATCTATTATTCTATTAATATTAATTATTTTATTTATTGCTCTGCCCGTATAGATCTGCCAATATCTGACAATAAAGATATTCTATTCTATTCTATTCTTTTATACTCTATTCCATTCCATTCCATTCCATTGTATTCTATTCTATTCTATTCTATTCTATTCTATTCTTTTATACTCTATTCCATTCCATTCCATTCCATTCTATTCTATTCTATTCTATTCTATATTATTCTATTCTATTCTATTCTATTCTATTCTTTTATACTCTATTCCATTCCATTCCATTCCATTCCATTCTATTCTATTCTATTCTATTCTATTCTATTCTATTCTATTCTCTAACAGATCTCATATTTTCCCAGTGATCCGTCTCCATACACTACTAACCCTCGACATGCTTTTTCCTTGTCTTCCAGTTGATGAGATTCCCAGCTACCCTGAAGTGTTCCTGCCTGGTAGCGTGGTTCCCTCCGCCCTGCCGGAAGAGCTCAGCGCAGGTGGACGGGTGGGCGAGCAGGTCCAGAGGTCCAGTTGGACCAGCAGCGAGAGCCAGTTGTCAGGAGGCTGGGAGAGCAGGATGAGCAGCACAGTCACCAACAGTGAGTGGGCGAGCTGCGGGTGCCTAATAAAGCTCACCCATCTCGTGCCAAATTTTTCGAGATTTTTTTTTTACAATGCATGTTTTAAAATTGTAGCTCCTCAAGCCGGCTGGCAAAAGCGCTAGATTTCACTTCCGGCAGATTCTTTCTTCTGAGATCTGTCTGTCTTTTTATTATTGCCATCTGTTAGTTCAAATCATGTTGGTAATATTTAGCTCATTTGTTTTTTTTACGTGCTAATTTATTTACTAGATGATTAGAAGTCATACAAATCAGGTGAGAAAATAATCTTGATTGAAATCTAGTTGATAATAATAGTTGTTACGCAATCTTTCTTATGTCTAATTTTGCTCCTGCCACGCCCAGAACAAGGGATTGCCGTATTTATGCGAGTATTATCGTCTCGTGAATTTAAGCACACCCCTTTTCAGGTGCAAAAGTTTATTAAAAAGCGAACGTAAGAACCGTAAGAAACGTACAGTACTTACTTTATTTGGTGTTCTGACTGATAATCTGATATTTTTCAGAATCTGATATTTTTGTCAAATACTTCTCCTAACAATACTTATTTTTACTTCTTTTAACAAAACAAATTTGTGACTTGTTTACTTGATAATAGATTAGAAAAATAGAACGTTAAATATTATTTCTAAATGTAGTATAATATATTTCCAGTAGGGGGTGCTATGATTCCACTCGCTATGTCCGCATATGGGTGTATGCGGACCAAGTTCAGAGTTTCCAAAGCTATTGTATTTAATTTAATTAGCTTTTTTTTCTTCCATTGCTATTTAGCCCCTGCTAAGTGCCACTGTGTAGATCAGAATGCTTTATTTCTGTTATATAAGTAAAATTGTCATTTGTAAATTTAAAATGTGTTTGTTTTTGAGTTTCTAAAATTGGAAGGGAAAAAAACGGCGCTTATCTTTCAAATTTTGCAGTTTTCCTTTACAGTGCATGTTTTAAAACTGTCGATGCTTGTGCTCCTCACGCCGGCCGGCAAAAGCACTAGATTTCACTTCCGACAGATTCTTTCTACTTAGATCTGTCTGTCTTTTTATTAATGCCATCTGTTAGTATAAAGCATGTTGGTAATATTTAGCTCATTTGTTTACTAGATGATTATAAGTCATACGAATAAGGTGAGAAAATAATCTTGATTGAAAACGTTAGTTGGTACGGAATCGTTCTTGTGTCCAATTTTGCTCCTGCCACGCTCGGAACAATGGATTACTGTATTTATGCGAGTATAAGCTCCTTGTGAATTTATGCACACTCCTTTTCAGGTGAAAAATTGTATTAATATGTGAACATAAGAACCTACAGTACTTACTTACCTGGTGTTCTGACTCTACAAAAACCTAATATTTTTGTGAAATTGTTTTCTTAACAATACTTTTTATTTACTTTAACAAAACAAATCTGTGACTCTTTTATTTGAATAATACGTTGAAAAAATAGAACATTAAAAATATTATTTCTAAATGTAGTAGAGTAATATCTTCAGTGCTATGATTCCACTCGCTATGTCCATATATGGGCGTATTCCGGTTTTCACGTCCTAATTTAATTAGCTTTTATTTCCTCCAGTGCTATTTAGCCACTGCTAAGTGCCACTGTCTAGATCAGAGTACTATATTTCTGTTATTCAGATAAATTGGTCATTTATAAATGTAAAATGTGTTTGTTTTTGAGTATCTATCTACTGGTATCTATCTATCTATCTATCTATCTATCTATCTATCTATCTATCTATCTATCTATCGTTTTATCTATCTATCTATCTATCTATCTATCTATCTATCTATCTATCTATCTATCTATCTATCTATCTATCTATCTATCTATCTATCTATCTGCCTGTCTGTCTGTCGCTATATCTATCTATCTATCTATCTATCTATCTATCTATCTATCTATCTATCTATCTATCTATCTATCTATCTATCTATCTATCTATCTATCTGTCTGTCTGTCTGTCTGTCTATCTATCTATCTATCTATCTATCTGTCTATCTGTTGCTATATCTGTCTGTCTATCTATCTGTCTATCTATCTATCTATCTATCTGTCTGTCTGTCTGTCTGTCTGTCTGTCTGTCTGTCTGTCTGTCTGTCTATCTATCTATCTATCTGTCTGTCTGTCTCTCAGTCAGTCTGTCTCTAAATCAATCTATCTGTCTGTCTGCCTTACTATACGTATATCTTCCCATTTATTGTTCTTTTGGCTTCTGTTTATCATTCAGTCTGTCGCAATATCTGTCTGTCTGCTTGATAATATATCTTTCTGTATATTGTTCTTTCTGTTTCTGTTGTCAGTCTGTCGTTTTGTCTATCTGTCTGTCTGTATGTCTGTCTGTCTGTCTGATGTTATATATTTTGTCAATTGTTTTTTCTGTTTATGTCTAACTATCAGTCTGTTGTGATATCCATCCATCCATCCATCCATCCATCTATCCATCTATCCATCTATCCATCTATCCATCTATCTATCTATCTGTCTGTCTGTCTGTCTGTCTGTCTGTCTATCTATCTATCTATCTATCTATCTATTGTTTTTGAGCTTCTAAAATTGGAAGAAAATAAAACGTAACACATATATATATGTGTGTTACAGTTTCTAGAAGCTGGTGGGGGTCCAAGCGCTTAGACTATGGTCTGTACTGCCCGGACGTCCTGACGGCGTTCCCCACAGTGGCTCTGCCTCACCTCTTCCACGCTTCCTACTGGGAATCCACTGACGTGGTGGCGTTCCTGCTGCGACAGGTACGGTGGCGAGAGAAACGCAGCTCTGACATTATTTCGTATTTTTCATGATTTCTTGACTGTCTGGGTTTGTTTTGCGAATCAATCAGTGTCCATTGGTCCCCTCAATCATCATGGCCCTGCCCACTTATGACATCATTTGCTCCAATCATTTCCACTTCCTACTGTAGTTTTGTTTCTTTCTATCTGTCTTTAAGTCGTTCCATCTAGCCGTCTGTATATCGTTCCATTTGTATTGTCTCTCTTTCTCTCGGTCTGTCTTTCCGCTTCTATCGAACTGTCATTCTGTCATTAATCTGTTTGTCTGTGTGAAAGATAGTGTTCTATCAGTCTGTGTCAGTATATTTGTCTGTTATATCTTTCTGTCCATTGCTTTTTCTCTTTCTGTAGTCAGTATCTATCTGTCTGTATGTCTGTCTATCAGACATTATACTGTATCTTTCTATCTATTGTTGTTTCTCTTTCTGTTGTCAGTCTGTCGTGATTATCTATCTGTCTGTCTGTCTGCTTTACTATATATTTTCTTGTCTATTGTTCTTTTGGTGTCTTTCTGTCAGTTTGTCATTATATCTATCTATCTGACTGTCTGCTTGATGATATATTTGTTTGTCTATTGTTGTTTCTATTTCCGTTATCTGACATTATATATTTAGTTATTTTTGTTGTCAGTGTCGTTTTTTTCTGTTTCTGTCTAAATGTCATCTGTCTGTCTGTCTGTCTCTCTCTCTCGCTCTCTCTCTCTCTGTCTCTCTCTCTCTCTCTCTCTCTCTCTCTCTCTCTCTCTCTCTTTCTCTCTCTCTCTCTCTCTCTCTCTCTCTCTCTCTCTCTCTCTCTCTCTCTCTCTCTCTCTCTCTCTCTCTCTCTCTCTCTCTCTCTCTCTCTCTCTCTCTCTCTCTCTCTCTCTCTCTCTCTCTCTCTCTCTCTCTCTCTCTCTCTCTCTCTCT
>MU204210.1:1104815-1142103 GCA_017309775.1 Paedocypris sp. Pulau Singkep
ATTGCTCTTTTGGTTTCAGTCTGTCATTTCATCTGTCTAAACTTCATCTGAGTGTAAATTGCTTCATCCAGCCGTCTAACCAGGCACATAGCGGTGGAGTTTTAGTATTTTTAGAGGCTTTTTAAGATCGAGTTCTTCTCCTTTGCGCCTCACATTTAACCAGCTGCCCGTCTCAAACTCATTCGGTGGTTTCTGTCTAGGCGCAGGTGGAAAAGAACTTGTCAATTTAGACAATCACACAGCAATCTGCCTGTATAATTCCCTCCTGAGTGACGAGGAGCAAAGACGGAGCTGAAAACACTTCCCTTACCACACATCCTTTGCGGGTTTTATTCGTTGGTTTTATGTTCTCGGCCTAATGTCGGTGTTAAGCCTAAACGATGTTATATTCGATCCGCTAAACATTAAATATGAAATTATCTACCAATTACTCGCCACTTACAACATATTGAAACGTTAACAATTATTCCGATTTCTGAACACTGGTCATTTATTTACTGCCTAAATGGAGGATTTTATCATATACAATGTTATTAAATGAGACGTGACACCTCGTTTCTTTTTGATATTGAATTTTATATTTGAAATGTGTATGAAAACTGGTATCTATCTATCTATCTATCTATCTATCTATCTATCTATCTATCTATCTATCTATCTATCTTTCTGTCTATCTATCTATCTATCTATCTGTCTGTCTGTCTGTCTGTCTCTATATCTGTCTGTCTATCTATCTATCTATCTATCTATCTATCTATCTATCTATCTATCTATCTATCTATCTATCTATCTATCTATCTATCTATCTATTTATCTATCTATCTATCTATCTATCTATCTATCTATCTATCTATCTATCTATCTATCTATCTATCTATCTATCTATCTATCTATCTATCTATCTATCTATCTGTCTGTCTGTCTGTCTGTCTGTCTGTCTGTCTGTCTGTCGCTATATCTGTCTGTCTATCTATCTGTCTGTCTATCTATCTATCTATCTATCTATCTATCTATCTATCTATCTATCTATCTATCTATCTATCTATCTATCTATCTATCTGTCTGTCTCTCAGTCAGTCTGTCTCTAAATCAATATATCTGTCTGTCTGCCTTACTATACGTATATCTTCCTATTTATTGTTCTTTTGGCTTCTGTTTATCAGTCAGTCTGTCACAATATCTGTCTGTCTGCTTGATAATATATCTTTCTGTCTATTGTTCTTTCTGTTTCTGTCTGTATGTCTGCCTGTCTGGCGTTATATATTTTGTCAATTGTTTTTTCTGTTTCTGTCTAACTATCAGTCTGTTGTGATATCCATCCATCCTTCCATCCATCCTTCCATCCATCCATCCATCCATCCATCCGTCCATCCATCCATCCATCCATCTATCTATCTATCTATCCATCTATCTATCTATCTATCTATCTATCTATCTATCTATCTATCTATCTATCTATCTATCTATCTATCTATCTATCTATCTATCTATCTATCTATCTATCTGAAGACCATCCATCCATCCAACCACCTATCTATCTATCTATCTATCTATCTGTCTGTCTGTCTGTCTGTCTGTCTGTCTGTCTGTCTATCTAGCTAGCTATCTTAAGTCCATTCATCCATCCATCCAACCACATATCTATCTATCTATCTATCTATCTATCTATCTATCTATCTATCTATCTATCTATCTATCTATCTATCTATCTATCTATCTATCTATCTATCTATCTATCCATCTATGCATCTTTCTATCTATATATCTATCTGTCTGTCTGTCTCTCTGCCTCTCTGTCTAACTATATATTCTAACTATACAATCCATCAATGTCACAGCTCGATTTCTGCATTTTCAATGATCCGCAGATGTAGCGGTCCAAATCCAGTGCATACACTTCTTCATGTAATGTGATTTTGCAAAGATCTTCAAGTGCACCTCACATCCTCAACATCCCGGAGCCTTTCAGAGAGAAAGAAGAACGTCTGATGAACACGATCCCTGTGATCTAGCGCAAATGTCACCATGACTCTGCGTTTCTGCTGCTTCGTCGAAAAGGATTTTTTATTGTTGAACAAATAAAACGTGTCCCGGCGCTTATTTCTTATCTGCCAATTTACAATGCAAGAAAATACGTGTGGGGAAAAAAAAAGAAAACGTAATTGGATGAAAGTGTCTCATAAAAGGAGATTTTTCTTTAGAAGTCTTCAAAAATGTGATAACCAGAAACAAATTATTGGGTTTGAAATACTAAGAAATCAGCCAAATGATTTTTAATGTCATGTTAGAGTTTCTTTTTTGAAATCCAACAACCCAAACTATTTTTAATGTCAAGTTAGATTTTAGTTTTTAATACGTACTTTTACACATATGAACTTGTGTTCTATGTTGAAAGTTTTGATTCTCATGTCGCGTTTTATGCTTTGTTTTTAATGTTTAAGTCTTATTAAATTGAAATATCTGCCAACCTTTGTTGTCTGTCCGGTTCGCAGCCAAAGAAACATGACATTCATTAAGATATTAAGGGGCTACAAAGATTACAGTTAACATATATTAGGCAGTTTAGCAATAATGATGCTAATTTAATATTAATAAATATACTATTAATAAATATACTATTATGATACTACAATGCATATGCAGTCAAGTATTTCTGCAATAGTTTTGTTTTTAACAAAAATGTCTTGTTATATCTTGTATATATATATATATATATATATATATATATATATATATGTTTTTATGTATTTTATTAAACGAAAATCAGTATTAATCACTATTATTATACAATATTTTTTCACAATCACCGAATCATTTCAAATCAGATCTACTGTACAACACATGAACAAAACAACAGAATAATGAATATAATTCAACATGGATCCTACTAGAAAGAAAGAACAAAAAGGTGAGTGAGATTGTGAGAAGTTTGGCCACTAGGGACCGAAAGAATGAACATGAAACCTATTGGACACATGCCCAATGCTCTAAAAAGGCTAGGAAGATTCTGGTTTGTGATGGTGGTTCATATTATGGTCTATGACCAGAAAAGATTCCAGTAGGATTCCAGTAGCGTAAAGCAATCTATTTAATGGAAAATGTACAATATGTCAGACATAAGCCCATTTCACACATATGTAAATTGCTGGCATGCACTCATGTGTGAATAGACAAATGCCGGCAAATTCAATCCGGAAATTTGCCGGCAAGAGTAGTTGTAAAAGATGTCACCGAAAATACCCGTATTTTGAAAACGCTGTGTGAATGGTGTTTTACTGGTAAAATGTGTGAACAGTCTTTACCGGTACAGTAATTTTTCGGCAAAATTACAAATTTTCACTTTCAAAGTGAAAGGGGCTAATGATTGTGAACTTTGGCTCTGGGTCTTTCTCCGTGATCCTCTTGTTCTAAACGTCTAGTGATGCCACAGTTCCATGTCTGCTTGATTTGATCAATCATTGGGGAATAAATCTTTATCATTTGCTTGTTTGTGTACAGGTGATGCACTGCGACTCGGTGAAAACCCAAGAGGCGAACAACACAGACTGCGCTTCCTTCTCGCCCTCCAGTTCCAGAGAGAAATGGCTACGCAGACGCACTCACGTCAAGCTGAGGGTGAGAAACCAAAACGCCACGCAGTCTTAATGTTGGCTTTGGATAGAATCGCAGATTACAAAGAAACGTTACATACAAATGTAACAAAACAGTATAAAAACAATTTTAATGAACAACTGTTGATTGATACCATGAAGTACGTACAATGTTTTCAAGTTCATATTTTCCAAATGTGGACATTGCATACCGTATTTACGTGATGTAAGCGCTGATTTTTTTCCAATTTTACCAGCTCAAAAACTTGCAGGGTGCTTATAATCTATAATATTATTATAATATTAATATATAATATTATTATTATCTATTAGATTATATAGCTTATAATCTATAATAATTAATTATAATAAAGTAAAACAAAATTGACACAAGTTAGGTTTGGTAAATAAAGAAAAAATTGTATTTTAAAAAGAAAATTAAGGTAATTTAGCCAGAAACAAAAAAAAAATTTGTGCTTGAAAAATCAGTAGTCTGCTCATATTCGCGGGGTGCTTATATTTGTGTTATTACGGTATTTTGTTACTTTGTTAAAACAAAATGTAACATTGAAAACAACAAGTAACATTGATAAGTTATAGGGGAAAACGTTTCAATGCTGAATCTAATAATACACACTATCATTTTTACTATTATTTGTCTTTTTACCCTGTTTTCTTTCTGTTATTTCGCTTCTCAGTTGCTGCGGAAAACATACGTTTTATGTTAGTGGGATAAATAAAATCCCACTAAGGGATAGTGCAATAAATAAAGTCATTCATTCATTCATTTATTTTGATCACACAGCTAAAAATACCTTGTGCAACAACAAAAAATGTGTGTTAGAGAGGGAATTATGGGTAATATATTCATGAAAACGACACTAACATGTAGTATGCATGATTTATACCTTCCTGCTACCTGCTAGCATCAAGACATTTCTCACAAGTGTGAGAAGAAAAGAAAGAAAGAAAGAGGGAGTGAGTTTGCCATCGTGGCCACTAGGGGCAGTATTAAATCTGTGCTCTGCATTTAACCATCCTGTTCGTTAGGACAGTAAAAAGGGTTTTTTCTCTTTGATTTAAACATATTTTTTGCTGTTATATTTGTAAAAAGCAGGATATTGTTCTTAAGAGGGAACTATGCATGTGTTGCACAACTACAACAGACCTACACGTCAAATCAAAATGCGTGATATCGTACGTATACATTTTGCAACTGAACATCGGCAAATGAGAGAATTTTCAAGATTGCAAAGGAATTAATAATGATTTCAGTTATAGCAAGTTATCGAAAACAAATTATCGACAGATGATGGAGAGATGAAAGATGACACTGAAAAGTAGGATATAAACCTTAAAATGTCACTGTCCAATTATAGAAAAGTGGACAGTAAAAATATTTTTCATCCGGAATGGACAAATTCCGGAAGTAAGATCTCTGTAAGGGTGTTACTTCTGTAAAGTAGTTTACTGACGTGCTTAAAACTGTTTTGGCGTGTTTCATTCAAAAGATCTCCCTGCATTTTAGTGGTAAGAAAACAATTCTTTTAACATTCTTGTCGCTACAGCATTTGGCCTAGCGTCATTCGTAAGTGGAGGCACCACTGTACTGTAAATAAATGATAGAAATTATTGTATATACATATAAATTGTATTACCATTTTTATGCGAATATAAGCACCCTCTTTTTTTATTTTCGACACTCAAAAACTCAAATATGCACGTAAATTTAAGCCCCAATTTATTTCAAGTCAGTAACACATATCACAAATAAACGGAAACACGTCTTCTTTGTGCAGTGGCGTGCATCTATAATGTTAAGCAATGGTCCGTAGGCAGACAAGCTTTTTTTGGCTCAATAACAGAAGTAAAGAAACTGAGCTTGAAAAAATGGCTCTGCTCATGTGCTCGGTCTGACTGGAGAGAAAGGGATCTTGGGAAATGAAGTCCTGACCATTAGAATTGACCTTTTGTTCAATAATTGATCTATTATTCAAGTAAAACAATATCAAAATGATAAGAGTCACAAGTTAGGTTTGTTAAATTAAAAGAAAATGTATTTTTAAGAGAATAACAGCATAATTGAAGCAGAAACATTAATACAAAAATGTTTTAAAAAAATGTATTACGTATTTATTTTTTAAAATTTTGTGCCTGACAAATTAGGGGGGTGCTTATATTCGCATAAATACGGCAATATGTAACAGTAAATAGTTAATGTGATCTTCTAGACCTTTGCCTCCTAAACAATTTTGTTCTTTTTTTTTCTTTAAATTTTAGCTGAAAACCTCGGGTCTATAGTGTCTGTTTTTGAGAACATGTTTTGTCCTCTTCAGCCGTAGTCTTTTCCCAGAGTGCGTGCTAAATTCTGGTCACACACATATTCATCACCCAGAACAAAATGTGGTCGGCAGCCGTCTTTTAGATGAGCTAAAAATAGCCGGGCTTTTGAGATCTCACAGAGGCGGCACAAAAGCTCGGCCTGTGTGGGCAGGAATCCGCACTTAATAAAGTAAAGCATCACGGGCCGACCTCGCTTTACTGAGACGCAGACACACAATTACCGCACAGCGCTGCTGCTCCGGCTTTCACCGCTCTATTTTTAGCAGAATAAAGACCTGTTCCTCTCACTCCGTCGCGGGGTTAAGTGCTCCGGGTTCTGTTTTTTTCCCGCCTTTCCCCCCTGTTTTTTAACACTGTCTTTTACTTTTCTATTGAATGTGTTGTGGTCATCAGGAATCATGAAACTAAATGTGTGTTTTTCACTCTTACACTTCTGACGTGGAGATTTTAAGTAATGTCGGTTTTCAAGTTGATTGTGTGTGTGTGTGTGTGTGTGTGTGTGTGTGTGCATACGTGTGTAAAGGAATTTAGGTCAAAGTTTTTTGTGGTGTTATTGGCACTAATGTGGGACCCCGATATGACATAAATTATATCTTATAGACAACTGAGAAAATAAATAAAAAATAAATGACACAAAAAAGCATTTAAAATGTTTTGCTTGTGTTAACGCGTTAACTTTGACATCCCTAATTATTAAATAATCAAATCAAATTACTAATTGCAACTATTTGATTTGCATCATTAAATGCTTTAATGCACACAACACTTATGAACATGACACAAGTAAAGTGCACACGCATGTAACACAAAGATGTAACACAAACGAAAACACACATAACTTGCGATAGAATATAGCATGCATATCACACACACACACAAAATGCACATATATACTGTAAAACAGACAATAAATATGTATAATGTATATTACACAATGCTCATGCATAAAATGCACACACAATTCAAAAGGACACACACACAGCACAGACATGTTAGCGTGGACATGTCAATTATGCACACACATCTCTTACACACACAAGCCTATAACACTTACACCTGTGTATTCCACACACACACACACACACACCCACACACACACACACACACACACACACACACACACACCCACACACACCCACACACACACACACACACACACACACCCACACACACCCACACACACACACACACACACACACATATTTAACAGACATTTAACATGGACATGCATGTAACGCACACACACGTGAATATACAGTAACATGAAAATAATGCGCACACACATAAACACTCACACACACCACATGTGGCGTAGTTTACACACTCACTTACAATTCACACACGCAATGTGCGCACATGATGCATTAAAACCTCGACACACTTATACTGCACACGTCTTTGACTCGCACGTACATATACAGATCACACACACACACACGCATTTTCTGCGCGACATACCATTTCCTGCTCGCCGTCCCGCCACTAATTCCGCAAATTTAGCTTTCAGCTCCGTTTCATTTCATTAACGAGAGACATTAAATTTGAGTGCTCATCGAGCTGCTCATCATATGGAAGTCATGCATAAGCTCATGCCAAGACGAATTATCGACGGACTTCATCAATATGCAGATGACGGCGAGCTGGGAAGTGTTTAACCGCTTCGTTAAATGACAAATCTGTGCAATCAAGCTCATTAGCGCTGTAGGTTAAAGATTAGCGGGCCCGCGGGCTCACGCGGCGATAACCGCTAACACCATAGCATGACACTAGCGGGCTCGCGTCACTTAGCGGATTCTGAGAGGGGCGGGACTCGTTAGCATGTAGCGATAAAAGATGATGGATTGTCTTGTATTTGTTTGCTTTTTACTGTAAAACTTATTTATGTTCGTTTTATGTAAATGAACACCGACATATTTAATAACTACTTGACGGACAGACCTGTTAGTTTTAAAACAGCCAATCACAGCGTCGCTGAGCCAATGGTGAGGACACGCCCTTGAAAGGCAGCCAGCCAATCACAGACGCCTGATCATTTACTCCACATGTTTTTCATTCTTGAACGAAGATGGAAAACCAGGGAAAAACCCACGTGAACACATAAACAGACTCATTGGTATTTAAAAATCCACTAATTTAGAATCATAATACATATTCGATTGATCATATAAAGCATTTTTTGTAAATGTTTTTTAGTCCTTTTTGATATATATATTTGCAAGTGTTGTTGGTGCACAAGTAACTGTGCAAGTGTGTGTATATTTTTTTTGCGTTTCTCTGTATGTATTTGTATGTTTGAATTATTTTTTTCCGTTTGCTTTTTGGTGTTTTGTGTGTGTGTGTGTGTGTGTGTGTGTGTGTATGTGTGTGCTTTATGAAAAGTAAGTAGTTTGTAATGGTTTTGTAGGGATGTTTCAAAACTGTGAAGTTATATGGCTTGTTTGTGTGTGTGTGTGTGTGTGTGTGTGTGTGTTTGTTTCTTTGTTTGTTTCTTTGTGTGTGTGTGCGCCTAATAAATACGCAAAATTTGTTTTTATTTGATTTGCAATTGTTATGTAGTAATATTGCAAAACTGTGTAGTTATATGGTTTGATTGTGTGTGTTTGTGTTTGTTCGTTTGTTTCTTTGTTTGTTTTTGTTGTGTGTACGAAAAAATAATTACGCAACATTTTGTAGTTGTATGAATTGTGTATGTGTTATGTGTGTTATATGAAAAATATGTAGTTTGTAATAGTTGTGTAGTGATATTGCAAAACAGTTATATCGTTTGTTTGTTTGTGCGTTGCGTGTGTGTGTGTGTATGTGATATTCAGACATGTAGTAGTAGTAGTTTTGTTGTGTGTGTGTGTGTGTGTGTGTGATATACAGTATTAATGTAAAATGCATTTATTTGTGTGTGTGTGTGTGTGTGTGTGTGTGTCAGATGTTTTTTGTTTGTACACATTCTTGTTTTGAGTTTAAAAATAAGTTTTTCTTACTTTGTATCAGATTGTATTTCTAGGCCTAGCGTGTGTCTTTGTGTTTGAGTGTGTGTGTGTGTGTGTGTGTGTGTGTGTCCCCGTATCTGTGAATGCGATATATGTGCAAAAATGTTTAGTTTAGTTTTGTAGTGTGTGTGTGTGTGTGTGTGTATGTGTGGGTGCGTGTGTGTGTGTGTGTGTGTGTGTGTGTGTGTGTGTGTGTGTGTGTGAAGCACATTACGCAAAAAATCATCCCGTAGTAGTGCCGTCTAATAGTTGTGTGATTACAGTGTGTATAAATATTCGATGTTAGTGTAGACTGAGAGATGAAAAGAGCTTGATAAACTCTTGAACCTTCACACATCCCGTTCTAAATCCTTGTCGCTCTCGGGAAGCTGTGAGAAAGTATTTCCACATTCTTCACATTTACACTCTCTCCCCAGCATCACAAACACTAAAACGTTCCCTTCTAGGCAGTGTGTGTGTGTGTGTGAGCTGTGTTTGTGGCTCGATTACTTTGTTTTATGTGAAAGCGAAGAGATCTTGGTCAACTTCGCAGTTCCGCAAATCCATCACGTCACAAATCCAAAACGAAAAAGAAAAGTTCTAAATGAAAATGTGAAAATTGCAAGCAAAAAATTAAAACAAACAAAAAAAACAAGCGTAATTTCAAGCGGAGAAAAAAAAAAACATAAATGTGAAGTATTTCAATTACAGATTGCATGAGACGACAACTCTTCTCAACCCATAAAAACCGTTCCAATAAAAAAGGGCTTTGATACTTTTTTTAAATTCCTAATAAATTAAAGTTTTTCTTTTGATCTCACAAAACATTGAGAATATTGGTATTAACGGAACCACAAAAGGGTGAAAATACATCGCAGGAGAGAGATCGCAAAATGAACAGATTGATGTGTGAACGAGAAAAGGTCTGGGATCTTCTTCACTAATGAAGAGGAGCGAAAACACAATTGGATTATTTTACTGGTTCTCTTTCTGGCTCAATTTAAACCAACTGGGTCCGCTTAAAACAAGTGTAAAAAAAAACCTAAAGAAGAGTGGGACTGGTGGGAAAAGCATTTTGTGGAGTGAATTCGACATGTTTCTTCTTCTTCTGGCATGAAGGTGACCGCGGACATTGCTCCGTGTTGGGTTTTCTTGAGTTTCCCATTTATTCCCTTGTTCCTTGTGATTGGCTGGATCACGTCTTCAATGGCGAAATTGTTCATATTTGAGTGTGACACCCTCTATTGGAAGCGTCTTGTACTGCAATATTCACATAGTTTGCTACTGACGTGATCTATTGTAATGACGTAGAGTGTGTGTGTGTGTGTGTGTGCGTGTGTGTGTGTGTGTGTGCATAGAATGTCCTCAAACACACATATACTGTATTCTGTATAACACGTACATAAATCACACACACACACACGTATATAGTTCACACACGTATGGTGTGGACATGCATGTGACGCACACACACACACACACACACACACACACATCTTTTACACACTTGCATGCAACACTCGCACCTGTGTATCCCATGTATGTAATGCAAACAAACGCATAATGGATATATTTCATAAAGCACACACACACACACACACACATACCATTCATGCATAATTAGGGGCCATATGCACACACACACACACTCACACACAACCTATATGCACATATAGGGGCCACATTTATATAACCTGTACACAGACACACACA
The DNA here is from genome assembly GCA_017309775.1 of Paedocypris sp. Pulau Singkep. Taxonomy (NCBI): domain Eukaryota; kingdom Metazoa; phylum Chordata; class Actinopteri; order Cypriniformes; genus Paedocypris; species Paedocypris sp. Pulau Singkep. Next base: position 1,115,425 of record MU204210.1, read on the forward strand.
CAGCATGCACATGCATTTAACACACATTCCACAGAAGCGCACAAAAATAACACACATATTATAAACCACGCACACCTATATACCCTTCATGCACAATTAGGAGCCATACACACACACACATACACAACCTACTCATATAGGGGCAACATTTATATAACCTGTACACAAATAACTTTCTCTCTCTCTCTCTCTCTCTCTCACACACACACACACACACACACTGTGTGCATATGCCTTTTAAAGCACACTCCACGCAAACACACTCATACAGTATAATGCACATATTTTATGAAGCACACACATAGTAGTTACATAGTTACTCTTCGTGAACACACACATATTTACTCTGCACAATCAGCGGCCACATTTACATGACCTGTACACAGGCATACAATACACAAAGACACACACACACACACATACTGTACATATGATGTGCACATATATAAAGCTCACACACATACCCTACACACAGTGCAGTGCAGACATGAATAAACACGTACACACATAATACACACATGTATGACTCGCACCTTTGTACATAAACACACACACAAGTGACAAGTCAAACGTCAATGACGTGGTTTTTTTCACCTATTGAACACACACACACACGCAATCATATAACGTGCACACATATAATATCATATAAAAAGCTCACATAAATATAACACACACACATACCCTACACAAACACAATGTGCACACATGAATAAACACACATACTGCACACATGTATGACTCGAACAAACATGAACACATCGCACACACACACACATCTCGAATGTCAGTGACATGTAGTGTTATTTCTCCTTAGCACACACACACACACACACACACACACACAAACACACATTTACAGCACGGTATAAAAATTCCCGCTCGCCAATTTTGTATATAGCGCGCACACACACACACAAACACACACAAAAATCTCGAATAATATATAATTTCCTCGGCATTAGCGCGCACACACACACACACACACACACACACACATAACGCCTACTTAAATATAGTTAGTTTGTCTCTGATGTCTGTTTTGTTTGCCGACAGAACGTCACGGCCAACCACCGAGTCAACGACGTCATCTCCACGGAGGACGGGCAGCAGGTTCTGGTGGGACGCTTCATGTACGGTCCGCTGGATATGGTGACTCTTACTGGAGAGAAGGTCAGAGAGCAGTGTTCACACTCCATCGGTCCGTCTACACACTCAAATGTCAGCGCAAATGTGCCTCACTTCCTGTATTAGAGCTTGTGTAATGAACAAATTGTGTTTTCTGTTATAAAAGCTATATTTCTGCACATTTAGTGGCAAGTTCCAGTTCAAGTTCTGAGCATTTGTGAGGCACCTTTCACAGTTTTAACTGTTTTAAAGCGCTCGTGTGAATATGTAAGAGAATTGTTGCTTTTTATTCATTGGATCGTCTGGTTGTTGGTGTGTTAAGTAAATGGCTGTGATTATCACTATGACTATAACAAGACAAAGACCAGTGAGCAAGCACATATGCGACAGTGGCCAGGTAAAAAACACAAAAACACAAGAAACACAAAAAAACAAAGCAATCAAAAAAACTTGAAGTACCATAATAAAAAAATGTAAGTTTGAGGAGGTGCAGGTGTAATTCGGTTCCGAGCACTAACTAGGCAGCCTTTCTATACGATTATATTTACTTATTCTGTAAGTTATTATAACAGGTCAATATATGCTTCGTTGAAGAGACGCGTCTTCAGTCTAGACTTAAATTCACTCACTGGTTCAGAGTCTCGAATTGAACTAGGCAGAGCATTCCATAATTTGGGTGCTAAGTATGAAAAGGATCTTCCTCCCTGGTAGATTTTAGAGATTTGCGGTATTATAAGCTGGCCGGAGTTTAGAGAGCGCAGGAGTCGTGTAGGCTCGTAGTAAGTGATGAGCTCACTGAGATATAGAGGAGCTACACCTCCCTAGAATGTTGTAGTAAAGTCCCTAGAAAGACAAGTTCAAGGCCCCGGTGTTTTGTGTGAAATCTCCTGCTGTCCTCCGGGTCTCCACTTTCCTCCATTAACCATAAGACTTGTACATGTCTCATACAGAAGTGACTTCTGTCAGTATTAATAGTTATGCTTAAGCAACTATTAATAATAGATTTGTAATTACTACATTTTTTATTTTTATTTAATAATGTTGATATTGTTATAAAAAGTGTGTTGCGTCGGAACATTCTATATGGAGCTTTTGTTGGAAAAAAACAAGCAAATAAACGGGTTTAAATAAGTGTAAATACACACACACACACACACACACACACACACATCATGCACATGTCATTTAACACACACTCCAACACACACAAGAGCACACAAAAAACGTCTATTATATATGTATATTAAAAAGCATGCACATACCCTTCATGCACAATTAGCAGCCAGGTGTACACACACACACACACACACACACACGCACACACAACCTACATGCACATGTAGGGGCCACACTTATACAACCTGTATATCGCACATAGATACATACATAAACTAATCACACACACAGAAATCACACACACACACACACGCATTTACTGCACGATATATAATTTTCTGTTATAAATCATTTCAACTGGTTTAAATAAGTGGAAATAATTATAACAGCAATAGCTAATAGCGTTATTAAATTGCATAAATGGTTTATGCAAACTTGCTCAGCTGCAAATTTTTTACACGAATTTGCACATCAATTTGATTGAGCTCAATTTAACTTAATAAAAAAAATAATAAACAACATTCCACAATTAAATTAACTTTTTAATTCCGACATCGATTGATGATGATTCATAACACACACACACAGCGAATAATTCCACCTTCCCAGGTCTAGTTAAATAACAGTTTTTTTAACAATCAAAAGTAGATGACACATTTTTTTAATTGCCAGTGAGGAGCTAGTTAGCTTCAGAAATTGTGTTGTCAACAATGGACCTGTTGTCCTCAGGTCGACGTGTACGTGATGAACCAGCCGCAGTCGGGTCGCTGGGTGCATTTAGACACCGAGGTGACAAACAGCAGTGGCAGAGTGACCTACACCATCCCCAAGAGTAAAAAACTGCCTGTGGGTGTCTACCCCATCAAAATGGTCGTCAAGTAAGTCAGGCCTACTTCTAAAACCTCAATTCTAACATGGGCTCATTTAAGTTATAATAACTAATTCCCACGAGTCAGAGCGTTTAATCATTCTCTGCCTTGCAGGCGTGCGATTGGTGGGATTTTTTTGGTCCAATCAGATCTCGTTTTTTTTTGTGTGATGTTATGTCAGTTGAATCTGCTCAGGTGGTTACAATGTGTCCTTGTCGATGTTTCTTGATCTCCATGGCAACAGATCTTCAGCCAATCACCAATTTGAACGTTTGGCGTCCTGCAATTTTCTGCCGTCTAATTGGTCAGTCTGAGCCACGTGTGGTATTTGTTCCCACATTTGTGAGCTCAAACAGTTGACAGATTTAGACTCATTCCAAAAGTTGTTTTTGCAACATCGCTTTTTGCTTTTAGAAAAATTCTAGAAAATCTAATTGTCTTTTAATTGACTTTGCTTTCCTTTGCTTTACAGTCATTTAGCAGACGCTTTAATCCAAAGTGATTTACCGCAAAACCTCTAATAGATAACCTCTAGTAGAACGGCCACTTTTTTATATGCATATATTCACGTCCTGTGCTCTTTGGAGCTTGAGCACCAACACGAAGGGTTGAATTTTGATAATGATAACGTGTGTAGGAGCATCTAACACCATGTCATAAAATCTGAATATGTCTTGACCACAGATTCGTAAAAACGCTGCCTCGTAGAAACACTCCAGTCAGCGGAGAATCTGCTCTTAATCCCTATAACAAACTCACACAACGAGACACACTCATGATCACCTAAATAATTACCTTACTATTGTCTTTTTTAAGACAAATCGCTTCAATTGCCCCTTCTTACAATGAAACAGGTTCATGTAAATATTTGATTTAACGTTTAAAAATAGTTAAATAATTGTGTGCAACACATGGAAGCGTCTCATTGGCCAATTCTCTCTCTCTCTCGTCGTGGAGCTCGTCTCATCTGACCTGATTTACCAGTGTTACGGCTCCACTTTGACATAGAAACGCCATTAAGCATTGTTGCACTTGCTGCTTGCTAATCAATGCCATTGCTGCATGTGAAATTCAGAAAGTGTGAGACAAATCCACCACCATTTAGTCGAACGCCCCCTCTAATAGAGCACCCCCTGATGGAAGAGTTGAAAATTAAACCACCATGGCTTTTAGGTATATTTCATTACATTTTTTTTGCAATTGAACAAATTCCTGCTTTCCCTGGGAATCAACCCCATGATTAGAAAAAATTCAATTTCAGTATATTTTCAGTATATTGCAGTATACATATTTGACTCCAGTTTGTTCAAAAGTGTTAGTTTTTGTACTTTTATTTAGCATTTATATATATTCTTATATGGCAAATATCGTTTCCCTATTTGCGTCGTGATTAAGTGTGTACTGAATGTAAACGTCAGGTAAATCCTTATTAAAACTCCAGACCCCAAACGCACGGCCCTCCACATCTCGCCCCTTAAGCGACGGGGCTCTTGAGGTTCTTTCCACAGGCCGAGTGTGTAAAAGAGCGCTCGCTGTCCTCTTAAGAGCTGAAGGAGGATGACTTCATCATCGCTGAATTGATCTCTGGACACGTGGTTCATCTTCAGCTTGATCAAGAGCCGCTGTTCTAAAATTCTATCCTACACATGAGGATTTCCTACATCCCTCTATTCCTACATCCCTCTATAACAATACATACACTTGTGCAATGACGGTAATTATCATTTTAATATCCTTTAGCCATTACATTTGTACATAAATGAATATGTATATATGTTATTGTATTTATTTTATATCAATTAAGATAGAACGCTAGGTTTCCTGACTTCACATTAAGCGAGCACGTCGAACTACTTGCGTTCATCAGCTTTTATACACGTGTTTTTCTAGATAAAATTCCGGAATATGAAAACTACACTCTCAGACTGGTTACTGAGCAGGAATTATCGTTACAGTCATGCAAATGGTACATTTTGTGAACATTTGTTGAAAATGTTTAAACTTCACTAAACTTTTCATATTCTTCATTTTATTTTAGTATGATTGTCCAGGGGTGTAATGAGTACAGGACAGCCATACTTGAGTAAAAGTACGGATACGTGCTGTATACGTTACTCCAATACAAGTAGCAAGCCGGCAATTTCAAAAAGACTTGAGTCAAAGTAGCAAAGTATCCAATTTTAAAATAACTGAAGTATTAAGAAGTATTTTTATTCGTGCTCAATATAGGCCAAAAAAAAAAAAGAAACTATTGTTTTCCAAGACAGAAACTGAATTTAACCTCAATGTTTGAAAACTGGTAGAACAAAGTAGATAAAAAGAACAAAAAGTCAGTCTCAATCACTTAAATTTGCAAGTAGATGTAAAATAAAATGATTAATCTGATTAGTAAATTATTTTTTATATGTATTAAATAAAGTTATATATTATATAATAACATTTGTAAAACACATTTTTACGCCCCTAATTCACGTTCTTGTGGTTTCTAATTCACAAATAGCGTCCATTACCTTCAGCAGCCTAAAGATGGCGATATTCGCCTAAGAAATTAACTGCGGTATACATCGATTCCGGCTTGTCACGCACAATTACAATGTAACGAGTAACGATACGTGTTCGTTCAAATGTAGTGGACTGAAAAGTACTGCTACTCAATCACAAATGCAGTGGAGTAGAGAGTAAAAGTTGCTTATATTTTTTTATACTCAGTGCAAGTACGAAGTAGCCAAAAACATACTTAAGTAAAGTAACAAAGTACATTTACTCAAGTACCTTACACCCCTGTGATTGTCTAATAACCACTGTTATGTTCTAAGATAGATGTAACTCCGTTTTGACTTCCCGATGTGGCCAGAACATGACGATGTAGGAAATTCTCCCGTGTAGGACAGAATTTTAGCACACCGGATTCTTTCTACTCCACTCTTCTGATTGGACTCTTTCCTCACAGAGGAGACCAGACCAGCGGCGAGGCCTTCCTGACGGTTTTGCCTCGAGGGATGGAGTGTGTGGTGTTTAGCATCGACGGCTCTTTTGCTGCCAGCGTCTCAATCATGGGCAGCGACCCTAAAGTGCGTCCTGGAGCCGTAGACGTGGTCAGGTGAGACGTTCTCCACACCTACGTATGTCCACCAGAGCCAGTCAGTGCTTTCATTTCATGCTTGACATTATTGGAAAGAAACCAATCTGCCAGAGAAGCACAATCGGATTTCATTTAATGGAGAGATAGAAAAGTGCTGATACCGGATATCAGATTGGGTGTTCACAAATGGACGATCTTGGGTAGTTTCCCAGACGGTCTGTTTTCTGGACACATTTACTGCTTTGTCAAATGCAATCTGCTGTTGGAGGACCAGGCTTGGTCCCGATACAGACATCTGTTCTCAAACGCTTTCACCTTGCTCTGTGGGACTGGAGACTCTTTTTGACAAAGATTTTTAATTCTAATTTAGTCATCTTCATTTTTTTTTGTTTTAGTCTAATTTTAGTCGACGAAATACCACAACATAAGTTACAGTATAGATTTAGTCAACGAAAATATAAGTGCTATACATTCAATGTTTCCTACAGTTGCTATGTCTAAGAAATCTGAATACGTAGTTAACTATGAACATATAAAATATATACAAAAGATTGTACTTATTTGGAAAAAACGTTATTTTTCTTGAATTTTTTTTTTTTTTATGAACTTTTCTTTCAATCCAAATAAATGTATCCTCATAAATGAAACCTCCATAAAGAGAAACTTAAATACAGTCAAATAATATTAATTACAATTGCATCACATTTATAAGTAACAAATTGTGGCACGGTGAAAAAAAAAGTTTCATCTGCAGATGGCGCTTCAGGTGTGTTGTATTTCAAAGGCATTTTTGTTTAGGTTTTATTTGTTGACAAAAGTGTCATTTAAAGTAGTTGTAGTTTTCGTCCCTAAGCGGGAGTTTTTATGTAGTTCTCGTTTAATTTTCGTCAGGGAAAAAGTGAAAATATTTTGTAAACGAAATTAACTCTAGTCCAGCTTTTTTTTTTTTGTGATGATTGCGGCCTTAAATGCCTAAATGCTGTGGCAGCTTTTTCAAAAAGTTGCGAGAAAAATGGCAAATTTTTCCTGAAAGTGTTTCCTTAACAAAAGGATAAAAATTGTTTTATTTGCTCATCAGAATGAAGTGCAAAGGCTGTTTTTCCAACCATGACAATTCATGGGCGAAAAATATAAGCCCATTTTTTTTCACTTCAACATTACCCAGCGTAAACAAGTATGAACCAAGTAGACAAAGAGCAAACTAAACATGCATTAGGGCAGTGCAATAAATCTCATGTGATTGTCATGCGCATATTTAAAACTCTAACATCAGTGAAAAGCTACGCAACATTGCGTTCAAAATCAAATGCGATTCTCCGAGACTTTGAACGCGACATTGTGCAGCTTTTCAGTGATAGAAAAATCATGTTGTCCACTTAAAATTTTCAGACTTGTATCATCTTACCCAACACAAGGACTGACTAAAGAAAACCACCACAGACAGAGGTTTACAAACGTTATGAAGTTTTGACGTTTCAAAATACACGATACAAAAAAGTTTCACTCCACTACCATGGAGGACCTTAGGGAATTGCTTGGCACAGTCTTTCACAGTTATATTTGTAGGTAAGTGTCATTGCAATATTTGCACTCTCAGATAAGGTGGTCCTTCTGTCTGGACCATACAGTGACGGAACAAACTGATTGGTGGAGTTGGCTGTGATTGGGTGAAATTGCAAGGTCGCAAATAGATTGCGAGGATCGGCTGAATTTGCGTGAATTGGCGCGATCGCAACTTCGCAAAATCCTGAAGGGACTTTGTGTGCAGGCACTGGCAGGACCTGGGCTACCTGATCATTTACATCACCGGCCGTCCAGACATGCAGAAGCAACGGGTCGTCTCCTGGCTCTCGCAGCACAACTTCCCACAGGGAATGATCTTCTTCTCTGAGGGTTTGGTTCATGATCCGCTTCGGCAGAAAACCATTTTCTTACGGAACCTGGTCCAAGAGGTACATTTATACTGTTCATTAGGGTATTAATTAGGGTATAAACACCAACAACCAGACGATCGAATGAATAAAAAGCAACAATTCTTTAACATATTCACACGTGCGCTTTGAGACAGTTAAAACTGTGAACTTTACTTACTGTGTACCTCTACTTACGAAAGACGCCCGTTACGAAAATTTCACGTTGCAAAGCCCATCTTCGAGATAATCCTGCCCCTTTTTTTCTGTATATGAAAGGCAATGGTTGTTATGTGGAAGTACGTGAGCAGGAAGAGCTTAGTGTTGTTCCAGCGTTTCTGTTTGCGACAGATCAGACAGATGTTCAGGGTTAAAACTTTAAAATAAAAATTGTGAAAAAATCGTGATCTTTATTCTAAGCAAAAAAATCGTGATTCTCATTTTATCCAGAATTGTGCAGCTCTAGCACAAATTATATGTTGATGCCAGAGGTCTTAGGCAAATGACCAGACAGGTTCCATATGATAGAAAGACAACATTAACTCAAATAAACCGCTTGTTGGATGAAGAACATCTTTGAACACCCAAAATGCCAAAACTTGATGTGCTACAGCAGCAGAAGACCACACAGGGAGCCACCCCTGTCTGCTTTGAACAGAAAACTGACCCTATGATTCGCCCAGGCTCACCAAAATTAGACAATAGATGATTGGAAAAGTATCGCTATTCGGATGAGTTTTAATTTCTGCTGCGACATTAAGATAGTGTGATGGTGTGGGGGATGCGTTATTGGCACACTTTTTGCCCAGTGTAGTTGCTACCCACCTGTTTACTAGTAAAAATGGTCTATCAGTACTAAGTTCAGATTCAAGTTTATTTATATAGCGCTTTTCTCAGTCCCAGACCAACGCAAAGCCGCTAATCGGAATTAGGGAAAAAAAGAGTCTTTAAAAAGAAGAAAACATCCAATGTTGGAAAAACATCTATATGTTCCAAATTAGGGGAAAAAAGAGTCAATTAAAAAGAAAAAAAATGTTCGTTGGTGTTTAGACTATGGCTATGACCACTAGTACGGTAGGATGTATTATAATGCGGCAGTGAGAGTGTGTATGTACGTACAATAAATAAAGAAGATAACTATTAATTTTTTCGACACTATACTTGTATGAACAATGGAATTGAATTGTGTAAAACACAAATCTTTAATCATTCTCTCTCTCTCTCTCTCTCTCTCTCTCTCTCTAACACACAAACAGACACAGACACACACACACACACACTGATGCTCAGATGCTCACACATGAGTGCTCACGCAGAAGGGTGTTTTTATAGTGTATCCTCAGGCAGTCTCTCACACTCTGACCTTTTCTCATGTTCACAGTGTCACATTAAAATCAATTGTGCCTACGGGTCCATGAAGGACATTTCCGTCTACAGCATGCTGGGCCTCAGTCCGAACCAGATATATATTGTGGGACGGCCTTCCAAAAAGTACCAGAACCAGTGTCAGGTTAGTCTTTCTTGTTATTTTGCACCTACATGTACGTAGATAAGATACTCATCTGTTTATCCACCCAACCCTGAGAAGATGTTTCACAATTTGCTTCCCTGTCACCTACTGTAGTTCCTGAGCGAGGGCTATGCGGTGCACCTCTCCTCCCTGCAGTTCAGCCACAGAGCCCGGCCCAAGAAGAGCGCCTCGGCACGCATGGTGCTCCGCAAGGGCTCGTTCGGCCTGTCCGCCAAACCAGACTTCCTGTGCAAGCGCACCCACCTCCGCCGAACCATGTCCGTGCAGCAGCCCGATCCTCCCATTACACCCAACCCCAAGCCTGAGAGGGCTCAGAGCCAGCCGGAGACCGACAAGGACCATGGAGGAGGCGGAGCCGGTCAGTCCTTCTGGGCTCGGGGGTCCATGCAGCGTGGGGACACCACTCCCTGACCCCGAGCAGTGAGCGGAAGAACATTCAACAGACTGGGAGGGGTCTCTCAGTGGACACAGCCTAGGTATAATCTCTATCCCAAAGTTGGCTATCTTTCCATTTGATCACATTTTAAAGCTCTCCCACTTGAGGTGAAACTAAATTACCTCAGAGCTTTACAACGAAACTGCATTACGTGAATATAAGCACCCCCCCCCTTTTTTCCTCAATTTTAGACTCAATTTTAGACGCTTTGTACTCGGAGGGTGCTTTTTTCGAATTTAGGAAAAAATATAGAAAAAACATCCAGTGTTCCAAATTAGGGGGGAAAAAGGAGTCAATTAAAAAGAACAATTTATGTTCTTTGTTCATTAGTGTTCAGACTATGGTTATGACCACTAGTAGGATGTATCATAATGTGGCAGTGAGTGAGTGTATGTACAATAAATAAAAAAGCTAATTATTTTTTTTTTATAATTTTCATATTTCAAATATGCACGTAAATAAAAGTGCCCATTTGTATCATAAATCAAGAGAAGAAGAAGAAGAAGAAAACCTTTATTTGTCCCAAAAATGAGAAACTGACATGTTGCAGCAGCCACAATGGTAAACAATAATACGGATAAAGAATATGAATGGATAAATGTTGCACATTGTTGACTTACAAATTAGAATACGAAAGAATGAAAAAAGAAATATTGAAAAAAAGAATTAAAAAATGTATTGCACATATTGTTGGTATGAAACTTATAACAAGTAACATTGAAAGGCCTGGTTAGGAAATCAGATAAAAATTTCTGACAGCAGATGGGAGAAAAGATCAAGTCAGGAGCAAAATTACAAATAAATGCAAATACATTGTCTTTATGTAGCATGGCGCTTCTGTGTAGTGTCCTCTTTTCTTTCTTTCAAAAATGGTTCCGGAGGCAGATGTGCATATATGCTTTTGTTGGCTGAATATCAGAAACTAAAAAAAAACATTAGCCATGACGCGACACTTAGCAGTGGCTAAGCTACGGTTCCTCACATGCCACCAAATTCAACAAATTTACCCGAATAACAAAAATAAAGAAACATTATCCGTTCATCGACACTCAGCAGTGGCTAAATAACACTAGAGGAAATAATGACCGTTAAAACCAGATTATGTCCTTACGAAATTTCCACGATTTACAAAATTAATCTGTGCCGAGAGCCATTTTGCAAAAATTTCGTTATCTCAGTCGCATTTTTATGATTCACAAAAAAATGAAACTGCCAAAGTCTGGAGGGACAGTTCTTTACCACCACCACGCCCTCCAGTTTACATCCTCGCCAAATTACTTATTGACTTTATTTGAGTAAATGTGATCAAATTAATCACCGAAACCAGTTGACCCTCCAGATTCTGGCCGTCTTTTGGCGATTTACCTTGATGATTTTCACTGTGATATAACATGTCCTTATCTTCTTCCTTCAGCTCCACGACTTCTTTACCTCCTCGAAGACCTCTGTAGAACCACCACCAAATGTAAAGACCCCCGAGCTGATAGTTTGGCTCCAGCTCCACTTGGATCTGCCACAACGAGGCTTAAAATACTGGCGATAAAAGTCTCTGTGTGCAATTTTAGCTTGTTCCTGTAATTCGGTAGGAAGCTGGCATTGATGGTTGTTGCCGTGGCGATGGGTTTCTACGAAATTCCCAGGTGGAGATGGTGGAGATTGAAGGCATTGGTCTAGTCTCCAGGTGTGGTCAGACGGACTTGTACATGAACCTTCTGTGCCAGTTTTCCGACCTTTGCCCTCCACACGCCGCCGGTGTGTGTTTGTTCTCATCGGTGTTTCTTTATTGTCTCACTTGTGCGGCATGGAAACAAACTTGGTGTGTTTGGTGTATTAGCATGACGACGACCACGCTACACACAGTCATGGTTTAGCAGAAATATATTACCGTTATCGTTAAGGAAATGTGACCTACGGAAAAATGTATCTGAAACTTTTGAAAAATTGGGTGAAAATGTCCCGCTATGCAAGAGTGCTGCCAGAGCTCTCTCTCTCTCTCTTTTTTTCTCTTCCTCTTCTTTCTCTCTGTCTCGTCTCTCCTTCTGTCTTTTTCTCTTCATTCTCTTTTAAACTTTGTCTTCTATTCTTTCTCTTTTTCATTTTTCTTTTTCTCTCTTTTCTTCTATTTTCCTTCTTTTTGTTTCTTTACTGTATTCTATTCTATATTTTATTCTATCTTCTATTTTCTCGCTTTCTTTATTGCAGACTCTGTTTTTCTTTGCAGTCCTTTTCTGTATCTGTTCACTCGCTCCCACTTTTCTGTCTCTATACACGTCTTTCTGTGAATTTGCCCCTCTCTCTCTCTTTCACTCTCTTACTATCCATCATTCTCTTTCTCTTCTTTTTTTTCTCTCTGTTTCTGTATTTTTTGTGTTTCTTCCAATTTCACATCACTCTCAATGATGAGAAATCACTCTCAATCACTTTGTCTCTTCATCTCTTTTGTGCTTTTCTTTTTTGTCTCTGGTTCTCTCTCTTTCTGCCACTCTCTCTACCTCTTTCTCTCTGAGAGGTGGCTCTGCATAGTGTAAGTTGTCATTGTGAGCAATTCTCTCTCTTTCTCTCTCTCTCTCTCTCTCTCTCTCTCTCTCTCTCTCTCTATTTCTGGTACCTTCCATCATCCTCACTCTTTCTTTCTCTGTCTCTATCTGGCTGTTCCGGTATAAGTCTCCTCATCTCAGAGGTCTTTATCCTGTCACAAGCTCAAGTATGTCTAGGGACACTGGACATGTAACAGACTGAAAAATATTGTGAGTGAAATATCAACAAAAAAAGATTGACTAATGACGATGGTTGTGCACGTGAAGGCAGTGGGAGGTTTTGAACACCACCAACAAAGATCACCAGACACATAAAAAAAAAAGGACACACTCCTGTTTTATTTCACAAACAACATTCATTAACATTATTTCACAAAAACAGGGCAAAACAACAAATAAAACGATCACTAGCTTCATTACAAAACCAAATACACTGCAAACAAAAGAAATACCAAAAAGTAATACTCACTGAGAGTGAGAAAGATTGGGGGGGGGGGCAGAGCGAGAAAGAAAGGCAGAGTGAAAGAGAGAGAGAGGGAGAGAGAGAGAGAGAGAGAGAGAGAGAGAGAGAGAGAGAGAGAGTAACAAAGATAAGTTGATATTCTTGAAATTCTCTGGGGATTCTCGGTTCAAATCCAATTCACCATCACGATGTTCCCAGACCTACATTTGTAGATATTTTGCAAGAGTGTTCACTCAATGAGATTTCAAACTCCAGTTTAATTTAGACCATAAAAAAGTTTATTTTTGGTACATTCCTTGTAAATTTGTCTAAACTTTAACACCAGATAACTATGTAGAGAATATCAGTTTGATCTCAATATTGATCACCACACGTTTATTAATCGCAAGTCATCTCACATCTGTAAAGACGGTACGGTCGAACAACATACTATATTAGTATTGTGCGCTTTATTTCAGATACGAAATTGAATCTTCGCTGTTGCTGGTACTTTAAATGACTCTGACTCTACAACAAAACAAGAATTTCCTGTGGCATTTTCCCGTTGTAACAAGTACATATTCATCTGGTAATTTATATGGAGCCGTCTATTCAAACAGTTTGATTATAAATATTTCATGTACCACCACTAGTAATCTGTGAGAAACTGATTGGGATTGAAAATGTTGGTCTCTGCGAGTTTTTGCGTGCACGTGTTTCACGGTACATGTTAGTTACAAATATATATAAAATGTTATTTTTTTCCAAATTTTAAATTGCTTTTTTCCAAATCGGCCAGCCACTTTGCAAATTAGCTGAGGAGTGGCTGGCCATTATGCAAAAAAAAAAAACTCAAAATCGAAAAAGTCTCAATCTGTCAAGTCTCAATCTACAATCAATCTACAATCAGTTTCGGCCATTTACACATACACGCAGAAACATAAACATACACTATTGAGAGTTGTATCTAAGATGTATTTATTTTGTCTTTTTATTTGTATCAAATTGCATATTTACAGGTGCCATGTGATAAATGATGATGGGTTTTTACAGTTCGCTTTTGTAACACAAAATTGGTTGTGGTGTTTGATCCTGTAAGTGAATTTATGAATGATCTGTATGAAAAAGTATATTTCATTCTTATTTCTTCAGTAAAGCCGCTGTTATTAATCTCATGCATCTTCTTTACATTGTCCTTTAGCATGACCTTAATTCCTGAACTTGAACCTTGACCATGAAAGTAAAAGGTTATGAATCTTAAAAATGTAAAAGGCGAGTAACTAAGAAGTATTTAAGAAGTATAAGTAAGTATTTCACACTTTTTCTGCTTATTGCTCAGTTTTTGACAAAACAATTCTTAATTTTTGAGATTTTTGAGGGAAATCTTAAAATGATCTGTGGCTTTTCTCTTGCCACACACCACTTCTTCGATAAACTCTTTTGTGTTGTTGGTTCAGTCGAGTAGTTTATCAAGAGTGGGCTTAGCGTTCTAAAAGACGTGTCAGGAATATGTAATCCACTTCACGTTGGCCCTCGAGGGACAGCGTTCTCCGGATTATCAATGTTGTGTTATTTAAAGTCGACGGCAGATAAATCGCAGAAGGATTGTGTCCTGATCGTTCCCTACTGGCTGAGGAAAGTGACGTTTAATCATAATTCACACACTTTAGCTGATGAATGGCGCACGAAAGTTTAACATGCCAGTAATGTTGGAGATCCCGTTTTTGAATATGTTCTATTTACTTTCCACACTGTTGTGGCATTAGTAGCTTGTAGTTCATAGAAAAGATAAATGCCTTATTAACACAATCAGTACTGAACTAGAGAGATGGGAAGATCTCACGTCGCAAATTGTGTTGTTTTAATAGAAGTTGAAGGAAATTGCCATTTTTTCCCCTGGGGTTGTTAGATTCCCAAGAAATTACCCCGGGAAAAAATAAATAATCAAAAAAAAATAGCTGTCTGTCACAATCACATTGTAACAAGTAACAATAAGTGTCCATTCAAATGTAGATGTAACTCAATCACAAATGTAGCTTTTTTATACTAAGTACAAGGTAGCCAAAACAAACTTATGTAACAGTCCATTTACTCAAGTACATTACGCCACTTATGATGTTTTTTTATAATTCCTCCTTCTTAGCTTGAACGAGTCTTAAAACTGAGCTGTGCAGTTAGCCAAGAAGTCAAAATGATTCAGAAATCAAGGTATTCATTAATTTCCATAGTGTGCTATAATCCGCTTAAACGTTAACAAAATGTAAATAAAATACAATTTTATCTTTCCAGGCAAACATCGGTGAGCGCGAATTCACGCGCGTGCACGCTGCATTTAGAAAGACATCTTTAATGGATCGACACATTTACGAGTTACGAGATAGAAAATCGCAAGAATCTACCTGATTGAATATATGCAGTACAAAAAAGGGCATGATTCGTAATAAAAAGTCAGAGATTTTATTGCTGGAATATGAAGAATTTAAAACGTTTAACGTATATTAAACAGTAATACAGCTGGGAAAAGATATTCCAAATTGTTTTCTCATATGGTCTTGTTTTACAGTCAGAATTCGAACTTTATAACGCGCAATATTTGGAGAGAACATTTGCAAAACATGTATTTTGTGGCGGCATTAAGTGGCGGAAATGAGCCTATGAAGGATCATCTAAATGAAAATAATTTGCCTTGGCAAAAAATAACTGACGGGGTAAAAGCGTGAGTATTTAATGTTCATTGAAATTAAGTGCCTAAATTGTGATAAACCCAATCACAGAAACCCTGCAAAGGAAAATACAGAACAAGAGAAATAGTGGTCTTAATATGTTCGTACATATTAAAATGTGTTTCATAAAAAGGTCAAACCTGAATTTTTTCTTCCTGTAAAACACATTTTTAACAAGGAGCTTTTCAAACAAGAAACAACTTTTTCGGATGCGATATTACGAAGAAGTCCCGAGCAACCAGGGTCATGTTCAGCGACTACATTGCTATGGTTACCGAACCTGAACCAAAATCCGAGGTTAACCACATACTGACTCTGTAATTGAATGCTAAACCGGCCAGCTGGAACACGCCCCAAAAAAGCAGATTTTGCTAGATAAAATCCAAAACAAAGCAACAAAAAAAAAAACCAGGAACTATTTCCAAACACAATTTTTGAGGTTTGACAGTGCCACCTATTGTCAGAAAACAAGTCATTGCATTAAATCCATTCAATCATTAGTTCATTAGTCTCAGCTGTTGTAAATCATTAATCCCATTTTGTAAGAGTTCTGGTCCTTGCTCCCTCTAGTGCCATTGGAGGGAAGCTGCAAGGACCCAATCAAGCACCTGACAGTGATTTTTAGCATACACCTGTGAGCAATTGTACTCGTCAATTATTGACATTACTACCAGGCCTTGTAGTTGCAGCCATTTTTGTAAGCTTCTCAAGTTCTCGTTTACTTTGATGGAAATGGAACTTCTTCAACTGTCTTCCCATGCTAAACTGGTTTGGCCAGGACTGCTGGACTAACACTCTCTTCTGCTGGCCATCTTAAGAACTTTAGCAAATTTTCTGATGAGAGAGACAAGACGAAAATACCCAGCTCTTCAGCTTGTTCTCAGCTGCTTGTTCTTCAGTTTCACACAACTGATATTCTCTGGCTTGGACTTCTTGGGCACCTCTGCTGTTCTGGATGACGTCTGGACCTCAGCCACTCCTTCGCTCTCTTCCATTTCCACATGAATAGAAGAACATAAGATGGATGGAAAATTGCTGTGTGCGGTTTCGGGACGCTATTACGACACTGTTCGAACTCCGCTCCACTCTCGTCTTCTCTGCGGTGGAAGGTCTCCAGCGGCCAGACGGGGCCACCCTCCAGATTTCTCCAGCAGCCAGACTTCACTAGCCTTTGTCTCTATGCTGCTACTCTGGTGCTCCTTCAGCTCTTGATCTTCTCCTCTCCACATGCATCTGAGAATTCACTGGACATGCAGGCTGTTTGCTCTGCTCAGCTCATAACTGCTCATCTATGACGACACTGCTCAAACACTGCTTCACTCTCGTCTTCTCTGCGGTGGAAGGTCTCCAGCCGCCAGACGGTCTTCACTAGCCTTTGTCTCTATGCTGCTACTCTGGTGCTCCTTCCGCTCTTGATCTTCTCGTCTCCACATGCATCTGAAGATTCACTGGACACGCAGCCTGTTTGCTCTGCTTCGTTTTTTTTTTAATCTGTTTGGTCTCGGCTATGACGACACTGCACAAACACTGCTTCACTGAGTTCACTCTCGTCTTCTCTGTGGTGGAAGACCTCCAGCAGCAAGACGGGCCGCCCACCCGAGGACTTGTAACTGTGTGATATGCCTTTTAAAATTTTGTAGCCGCAGTGACGTGATGTTGGTGAGAGATGTAAGACGAGTTGCCGCTTTCTGAATCCTCTAAGTTGTGTCATGATTGATTCCTTTTTCTAAGTGTAATGCTCTCCCACAGGTTGTATGGATGGGAACGCTACCATATTAGGGTGATTGAGCTTCCAATTCTCTGTCTTGTTAGTTTGAGCCACACGTGGTGAATCTGGGCCGATGTGTATTAAGTGGATCCTGAAAAACGTGAACTTGGATGGTTTTTACCAGCGTGATGCAATAAAGCCATGGATTTTTGGTACGTGTATTCGCCGCTGCTGATTGTGAAGGCTGTTTAACATTCTACAACAGAGTTTGGGATGTT
This sequence comes from Paedocypris sp. Pulau Singkep, assembly GCA_017309775.1. NCBI lineage: Eukaryota > Metazoa > Chordata > Actinopteri > Cypriniformes > Paedocypris > Paedocypris sp. Pulau Singkep. The sequence continues at coordinate 1,133,185 of MU204210.1, forward strand.
TTCAGCTCACGTGTGCCTCGACGTTTCGGATTTGAGCCGAGGAAAGTGTCATACACTCCAGCAAAAACGAAATATTCAATAAAAACGGTTTTGAGAGTTGTTCAAGTTCAGAGCATTTGTAAGGTGTTTTTCATAATTTTAACTGTTTCAAAGCGCACAAGACAGTTGTAAGACACAAAAGTTTTCTTCAAGTGCGTATATACAGGCCCCCCCCCCTCTTCTGGACTAATGTAAGTGCAGTGATAAAGTTGAGTTCAGATGCAGGCAACGGATCCTAAAATTACTTCTTGGTGGTCAGGGAAGAAATGGACAAACAAATGTCATACTTGTTTGGACCTGAATTGAACGTTCGTGCATTTCATTATGTTTTTAAATGTTGTAATTGTTTATCACTCAATCAAGCACCTGACAGTGATCTACAGCACACACCTGTGAGCACTTGTGCTCTGCTATAAAATGGCTGATGCAGATCATAAACTGTCAGTTATTGGTTAAGACCTCATCTTGTAGTTGCATCCTTGTAAGTTTCATAAATTCAAGTCCTTGTTTTTATGCCATGTTTTGTTTGTAGTTAGAGTCGTTTCCTTTATTAAACTTGTTATATTTTGGCAACCATCGTCTTTCTGTCTTACTCAGCCACTTTACCTTGTCATCTCGATTACGTTAACTGTCTGTTTGTGAAGTTCTTTGCACAATTTTATTTTATTTATTTTTTTTGTCGATTTGTTATCCATTGTGGCTGTTAAATTAGTTGAATTAGTTTTGAATGCTGTTTGGCCATCTATTTTCGTAACTGCTTGCGTTTCTTTCACAGGAGCCGGAGCCAATTCAAACAACTCTGCTAATCAAGGCCTTCTTCATGTACCTAAGAAATTGATAACCAATCAAGATGTAGACGTCTGTGATTAGCTTCACGTGTTTTTTAAATTAATTTGGTTTATAAGAGCCATCTCTAGATGGCAATTTCACAGAGTTTACTTTTCAGTAAATCAACTAAATGTCCCAATAAAAATGCTCTAAACATTTTTAACCTTGCCAAAGAACGCCAAGATGTCTAACAGAGCCAATTTGTATTCTCAACTCATAGAACGTAACATTGAAACATATCAAAACAAAAACATGTACAAAAAATTAAAATATAAGCCCTAGTTTTCATTTTTAGGCACAGGCGACAAAAGAGCAGTTTTCATTAATCACTTTTTATTCATCTTTCCCAGTGAAGGAGATCAGATTATTGTCTGGTTATCGATTATCAAATATTCACTGGATTATGAATCAGAAAGAAACGCATTTACATTTTTGTAAACTCAGAAAAACTTTGTGCTTTTCTTGAATGAGTCTTTTCTATAGACGTTCTTATTTGAAGTCTCAGAGGAGAACTTTATATTAGTTCCTCTGCTGTAGATTTAACTCGGTTTTAAAACAGAATAATTACATATTGGCACCTCACTCGTCATTATGGAAATTGGTCCCAGCTTGACGCCATCATTTACTTTCTTCCCCTTCGCTCTTTTACACGATCCAATCAAACGCTCAGCACATTATATAAATGATTTCAGCAAAGTGGACCCTTCAGACCAGCCGATCCAATGCCGACGTCTTCAGGCCTTAATGCTTGATTTGTGAGGCAAGAGCTGCTTGCTTGATGGTCTTCTATGAAAAAACAAACCCACGTAACTTCTCTCTCTTCACATCCTGCTTCAGAACATTCTACAGCTGCGAGGTCAAGCCCCTGGAGATCCATGTCTCCCTGTCCATGGGAAAGTCATGGCCAGAAAAACGTGTATTTTGTGTTTTATGTTGTGTATAAAAATAATGTAGAAGATGTGAATGTGAAAAAAAGTGAATGTTTGCGCGTTCAACTGGTTTTGTGTGTGTGTGTGTGTGTGTGTGTGTGTGTGTGTTTTTCTTCCGCTGTGTTGTTACAGGTGTCTGAGCTCATCCAAGCCGACAATTTCTCTTTTAAAGCACCGGAAGGTCAATTTGTATTTTACTTGCTGAAGTGCCTTGACCTCGTATTTAGCGTTTCATGTTTACTTGTATTCAAAATATATTATAAGTGCAGTATTTGTAATGCATCTAATGCGTTCTTCTCAGAAAATAAAGCATCTCCATCCATTTAAAGTAAAGTGATTGAGGTTGTCGATCTGGCCACACAAAAAGAAACATGGAAACACACATCACTTACTCCACGCATCATTTATGCCACACGTCATTCGTGACATGCATTATTTAAGACACAAATTATTCACTGACACATGTAATTTATGTTACACATCGTTCATGACCCGCATCATTTGTGACATGTGATTAAGACACACGTAATTCATGACATTTACAATTTCACTACTTTACAGTCATTTAGCAGACGCTTTTATCCAAAGCCACTTGCATTTCATTGCATTTTGAATTGAATTTTTCATTGCAATTCAACAAACGCTTGCTTTCCCTGGGAATCGAACCCATGATCCGGAGTTTTAATCATCAGCGTTCTACAGACTGAGCTCATTCGCATCATTTACGACACGCATCGTCACTCACGACACGCATCACTTACAACACACATCATACATGACACACAACAATTATGACTCACGTCATTCATAACACACATAATTTACAGCACATCATTCATAACACACATATTTCATGACACGCATCATTTATGACACATCATTGATGACACACATCTTTTACCACACATCATTCACAACACACATCATTCATGACTCGCATAATTTATGACACATCATTCATGACACGCATTATTTACAACACATCATTCATGACACACACCACTTACAACACATCATTCATAACACACGCCCTCGCTTTGTTCAGAACATACACTAAAACACATCATTTATGACACGCATCAATTATGATACACGTCATTCGTGACACACATCATTTACAGCACATCATTCACAACACACATCATTCATGACACGCATCAATTATGACACACGTCATTCATGACACACATCATTTACAGCACATCATTCATAACACACATCATTCATGACTCGCATCAATTATGACACACGTCATTCATGACACACATCATTTACAGCACATCATTCATAACACACATCATTCATGACTCGCATCATTTATGACACATCATTCATGACACACATCATTTACAGCACATCATTCATGACTCGCATCATTTATGACACATCATTCATGACACGCATTATTTACATAACATCATTCATAACACACACCACGTACAATACATGATTCATAACACACACCCTCGCTTTGTTCAGAACATACACTAAAACACATCATTTATGACACGCATCAATTATGACACACGTCATTCATGACACACATCATTTACAGCACATCATTCACAATACATCATTCATGACACGCATCATTTAGGACACACATCATTCACAACACACGTTATTCATGACTCGCATCATTTATGATACATCATTCAGGCATTGTTTATAACACATCATTCACGGCACACATCACTTACAGCACATCATTCACAACATACGCCTTTGCTTTGTTCAGAACATACACTTACACGCCTCATTTACAAAACATCATCCATGACACATTAATTATGACACGCATTATTGATAACACACATCATTTACAACCCATCATTCACAACACAGTCATAACATGCATAATTTACATCATTCATGACGTCACATCATTTACAACACATGATTCGTGTCACACTTCATTTATGACATCATTCATGGCACGCATCATTCAAGACAAGATAAATCATGACCAGCTTCATTCATGGCACACATCATTCATGATGACATAATTCATGAAACACATCCATGGCAATGTTTTTCATGGGACGCATCATTTACAACACATTCAAAACAAATTTTTTTCACGATGTGGTAAAGAATCATGACACCCGTCATTCATTACTACAAAATGATACACAATATCTTTCATGTCATGCATAATTCATGATGACATCAATTATGGCACACATTATTCATGACTTGTCGCGCTAATGATGGGATTATTCATGATGCCATCGTTCCTGACACGCAGCGTCTGTGACAAAATAATTCATGAGGGCTTAATCCCTGACACATCATTTATAACCTCATAATTCAGGATTACTTCATGTATGACATCGTTATTCATAACACGTCCTTCATGATGACAGTGTTCATAGCCATCCTCTCTAATGACATCATTCTTAAAGCTCATCTTTCATGACATCGCTCATATCACTTCATCGTTGGTGGTGGCATCCATCATTCATGGTCACACACTTGGTCACAAATAGAGATCTACAAGTCAAGAGATTGATGAAAAAAGGAGAATAAAGAGAAAGGGCTGTTGTCCTGAGATAGCTATGTAAATATTGCTCATGTCTTCTGTCTATTTTTGACCTTGAGAGGAAAATCGATCACATGACGTCTGACATGTGTGCTGCTTAATCTGCTTCCTGAGATGCTCTCATCAGTAAAACAGCAAACTTGCATCGCCATGTCGCAGTGACCAAAGAGGATTTAGTGAGGAGCGTGTCCGGGTTCACACACCGTCCTTCTGTCTGACATTGAGCCACGTTGGTCCTCGTCTGCAGTCTCTGTGCATCATGTGCTCGCGTCACAATCGATAGATTGCAGTGTCAACCATAACACAACAAGCTTTTACGCCATTCCAAACCACTTAGCTGTAAAAGAATGTTCCTGACCGGGAGGAAAAGAGATTTGGCTGTTGTTTATTTGCTTTTTTTTTTTTTTTTTTTTTAATTTAGTGTTTTGTGGGAAGGGAATTGTGGATTTGTTAAAAAAAAAAAAAAAGCTACCTCGTTTACCGAAATTAAGTATCTAAAGAAAATAACAGGAAAATAAGAAATAACCTCACGTGCAACAAAATTTAAAATGCAGTATTTACGCAATTATAAGCTCTCCTGATTTTTTTAGGCGCAACAAAAAAAAAGCAATTTCTGGCTAAAGTTACACTTCTCTTAAAAATATTTATTTTTCTTCACAAACTTAACTTGGGACTTGTATCACTTCAATGTCGTTTTACTTGAATAATAGATACAAAATCCATTGTAGTGATGGGAACAGCACCTCCCAGAAGTCTCAGCGGCTGACTCCCATGATCCTTTGCACGCCAGTCAGACTACAGCGGGAGACTACTTTATAGCCAGTCTTATTTTTAGCCACTATCATTCGTATTCATCAGAAGTTTTGTTTTGCCCTGTGCAGCAGACCGATCGTTTTGATTGTATATGTTCTCGGATTTTTTACTCTTTGTCTTTGTACTTCGTTTTCGACTGTTGTCTTTATGCCTCGACACATTTGCCTGCTTTTGGACTTTGTTTTTTTTTTTACTTTTTGGACCGTTTGCAATTAGCGCTGATCTACTGGATGCTATTTGGTTTGTTGTCTCTGTCTATTATATTAGCAAAGATTCTTCTTAGTTTATTTTTATTTCTTCTAGTGTTATTTAGCCACTGCTATGTGTCTCGTTGTTGCAAATGTTTCTTTCTTTCTGTTATTAAGCTATTAAAATATGTGCATGTTTGCCTCCGGAACCATTATTTAAAGAAGAAAAGACACAACGCATATTTCCATTTATTTGTGATTGCTCATGATTTGAAATGTGGAAAAAGGCTTATATTTTTTGTTTTTTATTTTATATTTTTTATATTTTTGTTTTTGAGTGTCTAAATTTGGTCTAAAAAATGGGTGCTTATATTCGCGTAAAAATGGTATATAAATAAAAAAAAATTAACCATTATTACTCTGAAACGAACATAACAGGACGGTTAAGTTTGAATTGATGTAAGTTTAAATGTAAAAAATGTATTTCTTTTTTTAATTATTGCATATAATAAGGCCTTTTTTTAGCTTGTAATATTTGTTTTATAAGTTTATATGTCACACTCACACTGACCAATCCAGCAGTTAGCTTGTTCTCAATCGGCCCTTATTCTATGTAGAGAAGATGAAAAGTATTGCTCTTGTTTTTCCTCATGTTGAAATCTGCAATCTTCCCTTACAATTCTCCACGTTTTATCCCAGGTGCCAGATTTCTCTGTGCTACATTAATTCAAGCACAAACTATTATTTGGAGACTCGATGCAAATGATGACAAATGTGCGTCCGAGTGTCCTTTGCGAAAAACATTGTTCAGCTTAAAAAAAAAATAAAATAAAAAATCAGTTTTCGCTGAATAAATGCTCCTCTTATCTGTGTCCATATTATTCACAAAGCCGAGGAGAGGGTGAAAGGGCTCCACATTTGGGCTATTTTCATCCTGTCAAAGCTAAACACCGAGCACAATACATTACACCTGACAGAAATAGCTGGAGCGTTTTGAAAGCTTCTGTTTAGCCGGAGATGAACAAAGGCCAGACTGGGAAGCCATGCAGCTTCAAACATCGCTAGCAGGAAATCAAGCCATATTGATTTGAGCCAGAATATCTGCTGAAGATAAACCGCCGGCGGAAAAAAAACTGTAAATAACGGTGGCGCGGATTGAAATAATGGGCTGAATTTCATTAGCTTTATCGTTCTCCAGAGCAATTCGCTGGAAGCGATTGGTGATTTCTGGCTGTGTGTGGCGAATATGCAGCCATGCGTAATAAGAAAACGTGCTAACGGGTGTTTGAAATACACGACCAGTGGGATTTGCCGTTAGCCGTCTGTACAAACCAGCAATGAAAACGAGCACGAATCATGTAGTATTTTACTAGAAATAGAGCAATCCGTACTGTTTCCATGGAGAGCTGGTTCTGTCGGCACAGCATCCTGGGTAATTAGCCGCGGATCACACCTTGGCGATAAACGAGCTACAGAAAATTAAATCCGCCCAGTTGAGACGATGTGAATTACACACGATTAGAGATGTGGACAGCATGCTCGCTATTAGCCTGTTAGCTAACACGCTGACTTTTGCGTTTTCTTTATTCAGGCGACTGCAGAGATATTGACGTATACAATCTAGAAGCCAACGGACAAGTTGAAAATCAATACCAACGCCTTTTTTAAAACGACACAATTGTTGCATCAGAAAATACCTGTCATGTAGCATGCTAGCGTAGCCTGAAAGCGTGCACTCGACACTATGGAGATGTTAGAGATAGAGAGGGAGTTTTTGTAAAGCTGGAACTCCACAATTGTTCTGCAAAGTTCAAAGGCGAATCATGTTGAATCGGGTCAATGACTCACGTTGAGTTCATTCATGCTTCATCAAGCCGACGCAGGAAACAATTCATCTGCCGCATGAATGAGCATCAATTATTCCTTTACATCACGAGGGTTTTCCGCAAGAAATCAATATTGGCACCGATTTTTCTCTGAATTGAAGAGCCAATAATGTTGAACTTTGTTGAACGTTCTGCAGATCTTCACAATTAAAAAAAAAAAAAAAAAAGCTGAATTTGTTAAAAATTAAGCAGTTGCTCAACTTTTGTGGTTGAAGTTGAACCCAATGATTTTTGCGTCTTTATTAAACTGGATTAAGATGAGTTATAGTTACATTTTAGATACATTTGCATAAATATACATTTTAATAAATCAGTTATATTTTAAAATGTACTGCTTGCATCAAGAAATACATACTGTGAGTGAGCTTGTCCAATTGCCGCATGAATGACGAATTACATAAGCATCAATTATTCCTTTACATCACGAGGGTTTTCCACAAGAAATCAATATTTGCACCGATTGTTCTCTGAATTGAACAGCCAATGATGTTGAACTTTGTTGAACGTTCTGTAGACCTTCACAATTTAAAAAAAAAAAAAAAAAAAAAGCTGAATTTGTTAAAAATTAAGCAGTTGCTCAACTTCTGTGGTTGAAGTTGAACCCAATGATTTTTGCGTCTTTATTAAACTGGATTAAGATGAGTTACATTTTAGATACATTTGCATAAATATAAATTGTAATAAATCAGTTATATTTTAAAACGTACTGCTTGCAGTATCAAGAAATATATATTGAGAGTGAGTTTGTCAACATGTCCACTAGGGGCAGTATCGTAAACCGTCCAGTGAAATGAACACACACAGACCCGGAGCAGTGGGCAGCGTTAAGCCATGGGTGGCAGTTCCAACATCCTTCCACTGGACCACAACTGCAATCTCACTCACTTTACTTTAGTTTACAATGGTTTGCTTTACTGAAATGACTAACCTGTTCTAACCTCTACTCAAACGTAAAAAGTGGACTGTTTCATCTGTACAGTAGGTAGTTCAGAACTTCAAAACTGGATTTGGTCTGACAAATCGCAATTGCGCAGATGTGTAAAGAGTACCTGAAAACCATACTAGAGTAAAAATACTGATAAAATGTAAAAATGATTCTATTACAAGTTACAAGTCATCAATTCCGAGAAGACTTGAGTAAAGAGTCGTAAAGAGTCCAATTTTAAGAACTTAACTCCAAGAAATACTTACTACAAAGAAAAACACCAAGTAATGTGAAAAAGTAGAAACTCTTTATTAATGAGTATAATTTCTTAATATAGAAATAAAATTTAACACCTCGGTGTTTCAAAACGGCAGAATAAAACAGATTAAAAAAAGAATAAAAAGGCAGTCTCTCGTAAATAAACTCATATGAAACTCATTAAACAGAACTCATATGTGCAAAACTGTGCAACCGCTATTCACGTTCACGTGATTTAGCTGATAAATAGCATACAGTTCCTTCAGCATCCTGCAGATGGCAATGTCACCTCGTCTGCCCAACAAGTTAACTGCGGCAGAAACGACCAAGTTCAAGTTTATTTATACAGTGCTTTTCTTAGTTCGAGACCATTACAATCGTAATGTAGTGTTGTGTCGCTATGCAAATTAGGGGGAAAAAGTCTTTGAAAAAAAGAAAAATGTCTATTATTTATATGTGTTTAAAAATTAAGGGGAAAAAAAGAGTCGGTTAAAAGAGAAAAATAGAAAAA
>MU204210.1:1142128-1152128 GCA_017309775.1 Paedocypris sp. Pulau Singkep
CAGAACTCATATGTGCAAAACTGTGCAACCGCTATTCACGTTCACGTGATTTAGCTGATAAATAGCATACAGTTCCTTCAGCATCCTGCAGATGGCAATGTCACCTCGTCTGCCCAACAAGTTAACTGCGGCAGAAACGACCAAGTTCAAGTTTATTTATACAGTGCTTTTCTTAGTTCGAGACCATTACAATCGTAATGTAGTGTTGTGTCGCTATGCAAATTAGGGGGAAAAAGTCTTTGAAAAAAAGAAAAATGTCTATTATTTATATGTGTTTAAAAATTAAGGGGAAAAAAAGAGTCGGTTAAAAGAGAAAAATAGAAAAAGAAGCCAACTTGTTGCACGCAATCACAATGTAACGTGTAACGCTAAGAGTCCAGTCAAATGTAGTGGACTTAAGATACAGATACAAATCAAGTAGAGAGTAAAAGTGTTGATACTACAAAGTAGCCAAAATACTCAAGTAAAGCAACAAAACCCACTTACTCAAGTACTTACACCACTGCAATTGCGTTTCCAAGTGTAAGCGCTTCTGTAAATGTTTTAAGCGGTGTCAGAAACCGTTTCAGAGTTCAAAAGTGATGATCTAATGCGTAAGCGTTTAATTCGGCGAGACCTGTCAGCACACAGCTGTGGCGGCTGGATCGGCCCCCGCCGTGACACGGCTTCACTGCAGCTCGACTCGCCGCTGATCATGGACGTCCCGAGTCCCAGGACTGAAGCTCTGCCGGCGGATTCCGCTTCCAGGCTGTTCTGCTGCGGACCTGTGAGGCGTTGCATCCCTTTGGTGTACAGACAGGAGCTGTACCACATCCTGACCCTGACCGGACCCCTGGTACTGCTTTTCTATCCTACACTGCATGTAAATATGAAGCCTTGGTGTATCTGCATGAGGGATTCAAACTCAAATCCTTTGGTTGCTTGGGTCACTGCTGTTTGAGTTTAGCTAAAGTGACCCCCGTTGAAGATACTTGTCAACAGGTGAATGGTTCAAGTTTATTTGTATAGCGACTTTCACAGTCCCAGGCCAACTCAAAGACGCTATGCGGAATTAGAAAAATGGCATTTACAAATGTGTCCATTGACAAGTTAAGACTATGGCTACAACCAGTGAGCAAGCTACAATGGTGACAGTGGCTAGGAAAACAAAACCTCTCTGGCGAAGTGGGAGGCAATAAACCTAGGGAGAACCCGACCCACTGGTGCCAGTCTCCTCTGGCACTAATTAATGGGTAGTGGGCACCCATTTGTTTGAGGAACTTGTTCAAGTTCAAGTTCTGAGCATTTGTAAGGCGCTTTTCACAGCTTTAACTGTCTCAAAGCACACGTGTAAACGTGTAAGAAGATTGTTGCTTTTTATTAATACTTTATTTTTATTTTTTCCCTAGCCATTGTCGCAATCTAGCTTGCTCTTCTGGTCATAGCCCATAGTCTGAACAACAACAGCCATATTTTTTTTCTTCCCTTTTTAACTGACTCTTTTTTTTTCCCCAAATTTTTTAAACTCATATAAAGAATCAGCATTTCTCTTATTAAAGACTTTTTTCACATAGCGTCTTTGCATTGGTCTCGGACTAAGAAAAGCGCTATATAATTGAACTTGTACTTGAACTTATTAGTAGTTGGTGTTAAAAATATGGCTATGATTATCACTATGACTATGACAGACTAGTGAGCAAGCACATATGCGACAGTGGCCAGGTAAAAAAACCTCTCAAACGAGGAAAAGCCCTGGGGAGAACCGGGTTCACTGGTGCCACTCTCCTCTGGCATTCTAACACTACACAATCAGTGCGTTTGGTTGTTCCGCGCCATTTTAATCATGGTTCCGGAAGGTGTTTCCCTCCTGAGTGGGGAAAAAGGCGGCTCCATTTCTACACGTAAACAGCGTCACCAGGTCTACAGAGGTCCAGGAGGCATTATAGAAAAGATGATCCCGAAGCTACTAGGAGATTCCTGTCGTACGGCACTCGGCGCTTAGGAGAGGAGTGAAACACAAAAAGGCAATTACAAAAACTAGAAGTACCATAATTAAATATTTTGACAGTTTTTGGAGGTGCAGGTGTGATTCGGTTCCGAGCACTAACTAGGCAGCCTTTCTATACGATTCTTTTTACTTATTCTGTTAGTTATTATAACATGTCAATATATGCTTCGTTGAAGAGACGCGTCTTCAGTCTAGACTTAAATTCACTCACTGATTCAGAGTCTCGAATTGAACTAGGCAGAGCATTCCATAATTTGGGTGTTAAATATGCAAAAGACCTTACTCCCTTGTAGATTTTAGAGATTTATGAGCTGGCCGGAGTTTTGAGAGCGCAGCAGTCGTGTAGGCTCGTAGTAAGTGATGAGCTCACTGAGATATAGAGAAGCTACACCGTTTAGTGCTTTATAAGTGATTAAGAGAATTTTAAACTGAATGCAAAATATTTAACAGGTAATTAGTGTAGCGACATTAACACTGGACTAATATGGTTTGAGAATCAAGTTCAAAACGTGTTCAGAGTTTGAAGGTTATCCTAATGTTTGTGTGTGTTTCCTCTGTGTCTTCAGTACCCCACCCAGGTCCAAAAAGTAAAACCGTGACATTGTGTGTGTGTGTGTGTGTGTGTGTGTGTGTGTCATGTGCTTTGCTCTGTGATTGGTGGCCTCCAATACAGGGAGTCCCGCCTTCTGGTCCAAAGCAGCAGGGATTGGCCCAAGCTTCCCTGTGACCTAGAAATGAAATGAAAAATGCACGAGAATGAACCTTAGAAATCAACTTGGAATATAAAGTGTGTGTAGCCTACATTGGTAATGCAATTATTTCTTTGTAACAACCTTCATGTCACTTTGAAAATCCATCACTTAATGATGCAGGAACTGTCATATTTCCTCCATCTGGATCGATGCCCTTCTCCTCCACTGAGATCTTTAATCTTGTCGCTTCAGGTGGTGTCGCGCATTTTCAATTACCTTTTGCCGTTTGTCATAACAATGTTTTGCGGTCGCCTGGGAAACAGCGTGCTGGCTGGTTACGGGATGGCATCAGCGGTGAGTTTGATTTCATTTTGTTTGTGAACTCTTTCAACGCTTTTTGAAGAAATGTAGGCGAGGCTTCGGTACGGTGCGTTCAGTCATCTGGGGTTTGAAGTGTGTGAAGTTTTGGGTGTTGATGAGCTGAAGAGGCTGAAGTGAGAAGAAGCTGATGCTTGTTTTCTGATTCCGCAGACGATAAACATCTCGACGGCGGCGACGGGTGGAGGACTGGGTTTGGCGGCTGACACGCTCATCTCTCAGGTCAGGTGATACGCTCCGTCGCATCAGATGCCTTCATTCAAAGCTTCGCACGTACAGTAAAGGTTCCGTCGTGAGCCTTTTTGTGATCTTGTTTTGGAGATTTTTCAATGTCTAGGGCACATGTGTCAAACTCAAGGCCCGGCAGAGGTTTAAAGAGTACTAGACAACCATACTTAAGTAAAAGTACGGATACGTACTGCATAAGTTACTCCAACACTAAAGTCACCACTATAAAAAAGACGAGTCAAAGTAGCAAAGTGTCGAATTTTAAAAGAACTTGAGTATTTTACTCATACTGAATTTAGGCTAAAAAGAAAAACAAAAAAATGTGGAAAATAATAAATGTCTAATACAGAAGCGAAATGTAACACCTCCATGCTTCAAAAATGGTAAAGCAAAATAAATGAAGAGCAAAAAGTCCGTCTCAATCAAACTCAAATGTGCTAAAAAATAAAAATAAATAAAATTCCGAGCTGACTTTCATTTGATTCTCAGTGACCTCTCAGTCATTGCCTATCACTGCAATAAACATTAAATGTATTCACTTTGCACCAAAAAAAATGAAGCTAAAATATAGTCATGTCACAGTGTTTTTTTTTTGCCATGTTAGGCTTGGTAACATTACAATATACCATTGTAAAGTCAGGGAAGATAGGGTATAGTTTAACTTTACATTATTTATTACACACAAAATGTAATAAAAAATTGAATTATAAAAGCAATAAAAATCGATTAATTGACAATCAAGATGTAAGAGTAATGGTGTCAAATGGTCGAAAGTAAAAGTTGCTTATATTTTTGATACTCAGTACAAGTACGAAGTAGCCAAACAAACACACTTAAGTAAAGTAAAAAAAGTACTTTTACTTGTGCTTTGACCAAAAACTACATTTCCCACAATGCCCTTTCGAACAGTAGCCACAGCAATGTTTCCACAGTTTTAAGGCTTTTAAATCACAGTGAAATCTGTCTCTTTTTTAGACCTATGGTGGGAAGAACCTTCAGCGTGTCGGCATCATCCTGCAGAGAAGCGTCTTGATCCTCTTGCTCTTCTGTTTGCCCTGCTGGGCTCTGTTGATCAACACGCAACCCATCCTCCTCATGCTTGGGCAAGACCCGGAAGTGGCCAGGTTAAACGAGAGAGAACATTTTAAATCATTTTTTTTTTAATTTAATTTGAAATGTTATAGAATCTTTTGCATCAACACGGAGAAATATTCAAAAGGGTCGCCACTGAACCAGAATTCGCAGACCAATTTGCGAATTGAATTTATATTTTGCGCCAACGTGAAAACAAAGACCAATACAAACTTCCCTGTTGCCGTGGGAACTGCCACCAAGTCCTAAACACAATTGTGAACACAGTAAAAATATGATTCTACAGTATTATGCAGTATATATATTCTATAGTACTAAAACATTTTTACGTTAATATATCAAAATGTCTGATGTCAATCAAAATTTCGCATTTAGCAAACTTTTATATAAGTAAAACAAGTCAGTTGTCCAGTTTTGATATATTTCTTTTTCAAAATAGACGCAAATTCAAAATTTTTTATTTTAAAGTGACTCTGGCCCCTTGTGACCCAGAAATGGAAAGCGAATCAGAAACTGGATGCATTTAGCAAACTTTTATGCAAATAAAATAAGTGAGTTGTCTACGTGAGTATTGATACATTTATTTTTCAAAATAGACGCAAATACATTTTTTTTTTCATTTTAAAGTGACTCTGGCCCCTTGTGACCCAGAAATGGAAAGCGAATCGCATTTAGCAAACTTTTATGCAAATAAAATAAGTGAGTTGTCCAGTATTGATACATTTCTTTTTCAAAATAGACGCAAATTTAAAAATGTCATTTTAAAGGGACTCTGGCCCCTTGTGACCCAGAAATGGAAAGCGAATCAGAAACTGGATGGATGGATGGCTGGAGAATTAGAAATGATAAAACAGTCAGTGTGGCAGTTATTAACATAAAAACCATTGATTTAGACAATATAGCGTTTGCTGGTTTTGTTCCTGCAGCGATGTTAAAACCAGTCTAGGCGATTATTATATAATCTGTATAATTAGTGGTCCTAAAGGTTTCCTCGTGGGCTTTATTCAGGCAAACAAGATACTGTCTCTCCATATCTGTAGAAAACACGTTTGCGGCTTGTTTTATTTATTTATTTTTGCCGGAACAGAGGCTGTGGCGTTAAATTCTATGTAAATGAGGCATTTTAATGCGCACAGACACCCTTTCTAATACTCTATTCAGATGCAGGACAGGAGGGAAATGAGGCCGTTGTGCTGCGGACTGACGTTTTTTATATGTTTTAATCAGTCACAGGGTTTTATGCTTTTTTTCCCCAGGATCGCTCAGATATATGTGTTTTATTATCTGCCTGCAGTTCCGGTGAGTTCCACATACAAATGCACTTTTTTTTATGGAAGTCAGTTTCTGCCACAATTTATTTACTATTGTTTAAGGAAGTCATAAAAATGGAAAATAAAATTGCCATTTCCTCTCGCAGTATAATACGTTTACAATAAAGTGTCAAGACAATATTTTGCCAGATGCTTGACGAACCAATTACTTGGAAAAATTGGTGCAAATATTATTGTTAATAGTTAATTACTGTGTAATTATTAGAGTTAGAATAACAAGCAATTAATCAATTATACAAAATCATGCAATAATTGCAACACATTTGCTTAAAATATATGAGTCTTAATAATTTTATATTTTTGCCCTGCACGTTCTATTTGCGCAGGACTGGATTATATAAACATAGATGCTCGGCATTTTTGTTTGCTTTTTCGAAATCTTTGTATCTTAAAAATGTCTTACACCAAACATACACACATTAAATATCCAATTAATACATTTGAAATGAAATATGAAATAAAACAATGAAGAATAAAAAGAAGAAAGGCTATTTTTCATGTGTAGTGGTGGAATCTGACTTCCATGGTTCTTAGCAACATTTAATAAAAACAAATACTTTGTTGTTTTCACACAGGCCATGTTTCTGCATCAGCTGCAAGTAGCATATCTCCAGAACCAGGTACTGTCTCCAGTGTATAGATTATTAAAAAATTATTATTATTTTAATTAATAAATGAATAATATGAATCAATTATCCAAGTCTTACATTTAATTAACATGTTACACAAGTACCAGTATTACCCTAAAAATGACAAAATCAATAACAACATCTGAGTATAGCTGCAAGCAGATTTCTAAAGATTCTTTTTTATATGTAAATTATTTCAGAATTATGTCTATTATTTGTCCAGATTTGTTTTTTTTTTTCATTTCATGAGTAGATAAATATTAGTAGTTGATTAAAAGTCAACTTCTACTGCTAAAAGTAGATTCTTAAGTAATTATTATAAGACTCCATATTGTAGATTCATATGACTCTGCTTTTGCTCTGATAGGACCAAAAACCACAGACTAGTTTTGGAAACAAATTTGATTTTAAGAAATTAATGCAAAATTAATGAGTTAATTAAAAAAAACAACAGTTTGACCACCAAATGCACCCAGGGCCAACGGCTTAACGCTGCCCACTGCTCCGACTTTGGACTAAACGTACAAAAATCATTCAGTTCAACTTCAAACACAGAAGTTAACTTTGCTTAATTTTTTACTTATATCAGCTTTGTATTTTTTTCGTGTGGGTTTGCTGAACATTAGTTTATGAACCAAATGCGATTTATAGAAATTAGCGTCAAATTAATTAGTTAATTTAAACTGCTTCGACTTTGTTCGAATGGGTCCAATGAATTTCCCCACTGAGGGATTAATAAAGTTAATTTCTTCTTCTTCTTTTTCTATAAAAACAATGATTTGTTTGTCTTGACCAGGATTTGCACTAAACTTGCAATATTTCAGTTCAACTTTAAACACAGAAGTTAGTTTTTCATTTTTAGCTTAATTCAGTTTTGTATTTTTTTAAATGTGTAGGTTAGCACTCGACACGACACCGTTTTTACTTAATAAAACACAATGCTTTCACTTAAAAAAAAGGATTTCTTCAACAGTGTTACTTCTGTAAAAGTGTTCGTTTTTTTGTTTACCGACGTGCTTGAAGAATATAAAAAAAACATGTTTTACACGTCTGGACTTGCACGTTTCATTCAAAAGATCTCCCTGCATATTAGCAGTAAGAAAAAAACGCGCTTGTCATTTTTGTCGCCACAATATTTGGCCTATCATACAATGAAAAAAATGTCATTAAAAGAGACAATATTTTTTCGTCGATGTGTAGGAGGAAATTTTCGTAGATTGTAGACTTTAATTTTCGTAGACTACTCACTGTAGTTTGCTCTGTGTCCACAGGGGGTGATCTTGCCTCAAGTATATTCCGCCATTGCCGCCAACATCGCCAATGTGGCGACAAACTACATCCTCATCAGCCACTTGGACCTCGGATTATAGTACGTTTGAATTAGTTTGGCGCGAGTAAAAACTTTTTGGGAAATTACGTTACGTCTATTTTCAATCAAAAGTTTGTTTGTCTAGTTTGGGAGTCATTATAAACAAATCAAATAGTCATTTTTACAGTTGTGCGGTTTGCGTTTCAGTGGGTCAGCGGCAGCCAATAGCCTGTCTCAGATTTACATTTGCCTGTTTCTCTACTTGTATATTCTGTGGAAGAAGCTGCACATTGGAACGTGGGGCGGTGAGTGATGATGCTTGAGCCTTTGGTCTGTCTCTCTAATGGGGGCGGGACTCTTGTCATTCCCGTCAGGTTGGTCATGTGACTCGCTGCAGGAGTGGGATGGATACATGAAGCTCGCTATCCCCAGCAGCATGATGCTCTGCTTTGAGTGGTGGATCTATGAGGTTGGAGGTTTCTTAGCAGGTGCTTTTTGAAGACTACTGTGAAAAAATGTCTCTCTCTCTCTCTCTCTCTCTCTCTCTCTCTCTCTCTCTTTCTCTCTGTGACTCTATACTCTTTCTATCTCTCATTTATCTCTCTCTCACTTTCTCTTTCTCCCTCTCTCTCTCTCTCTGTGACTCTATACTCTTTCTCTCTCTCATTTATCTCTCTCTCTCACTTTCTCTTTCTCCCTCTCTCTCTCTTTTGTTATCTTCTCTTTCTCTCTCTCATTTATCTCTCTCTCACTTTCTCTTTCTCCCTCTCTCTCTCTCTTTTTTTTCTTGTTCTCTTCTCTTTCTCTGTCTTTCTCTCAACCCCCTCTCTGTTTTCCTTCTCACACACTCTCCTCTCTTGTTCTCTTCTCTCTCTTTCTCTACCCTCTTTTTCTGTTTCTCTCCTGTCACTCTCGGCTCTCTCTCCTCTCACTCGCTATTTCTCTCTCTCGCTCACTTTTCTCTCTTTCGCTCTCTTTTCTCTCTTGTTCTCTTCTCTGTTTTCTCTCCCTCTCTCCCTCACACACACACACACACACACACACACACACACACACACACAGAGTGAAGTGATACACACAATATCTTCATCCCTCTTTTCTCTTCATATTCTCTTCATGAGTTATTTAACATTACATTTATTTTACATCACATTTCATTACATTTAGTTACATTTATATATATATATATATATATATATATATATATATATATATATATATATATATATATATATATATATATATATAATAGAGCGCTGGTGTTTCAAACACCGGATCATGGGTTCGATTCCCAGGGAAAGCAGGATTTTGTTGAATTGTAAAAATTGTAATGAAATGTAAGTCGTTTTGGATAAAAGTGTCTGCTAAATGACTGTAAAGTAAAGTAAAGTACAGTTATGTTACATCCGGCCCTTTGAGAACAACCATTATGCTCATGTGGTCATGATTGGGCACCCCAGGTTTGACACCCCAGATTGGGAATAGAAATACATGCATTACACGATCCACTATAAAGTTCTTGGGAGAAAGTGAATTAAACAAGGTTCTATAAGTTGAATAAAAAGCACAAGTTGCATTGTGAGCACAAGCTCCGGTTCCTGAGTAAATTCCCCAAGTTCTTGAATGGATTTTGAGTGCCACAGTTGTGTTTTGAACTAATGGCTTTCCAATCTAGACTCCAGCAGATTTGCTGTCAGAATCTCCAACCGACTTCTGAGAGCTATAACTAGCACGAACATTTCTCGATGACTTTTCCAGGCATGCTGAGCGAATCAGACCTGGCCGCTCAACACGCAGTCATCATGCTGGCCTTCATAAACTACATGGTGATTTGGATCCTAGTGGTGTTTGGAAGCGTTGAGAAGGTTGAGTAGAGATTTTTCCTGTCAGTTTCCTTTAGGGATCCAGGGAGCGGCGTGTGTTCGTGTGGGTAACGCATTGGGAGCTGGAGACACGGCGGCGGCCATTCGCAGCAGCAAGGTTTCTCTCACCTGCACAGGTTCTTCTCAATTTGCGTCCAGACAAGTTCATGCATCACTCCGTGTCTGATTCTGTCCGTCTTTCTCTCCGTTTACACGCAGCTGCTTTGGCTGTTCTGCAAGGTCTCGTTCTACTGTCAACAAAGACGGTGATCGGTTTCTTATTTACATCGGACGGGTGACTGCGCTTTTTCCTCGAGCGGGATTCCAAAAGCTTCACGCTGACGACCTTGTTTGTCCTCAGACACATCGTGGCACTGGTTTCCAAACTGATGAACGTGTACTGTGTGCTGCAGTTCTTCGACGGCCTCGTTGTGAGCGCTTTTATTTCCTTTCAATAATGTTGATTGGATCCTGTGCAAGTTGATTTTGTTT